>ML975389.1:0-68594 GCA_010015605.1 Decorospora gaudefroyi
AAAAAAAAAAAAAAAAGAAAAGGAAAAACGTAAACATACCTTCCAAACCACCCACGACAAAAACTCGCCCAAAAACGGAACCACGTCTTCGGGCTCCAAACTCCTCAGCACCCCCGCTTCCACACGCCCAATCAGATGGCTCGTCAAACTCGTAGTGCCACGGATTACCTTCTCGACCACGCGTGGCCGTTTCGTCACGCTGGGGATACGTTCGGGCATGAGGACCATCCAACTACCCACATCGATGATGGGGTCAGATTGGAAGAGGGCGACGAGGGAGAAGCTGACGATGAAAGAAGAGGGCATTGTGGATGCGATGGCCGAGGCTTCGATGGTCCAGTCTGTGAAGCTGTTGTTGGGGGATAGGATGGTTTGGGCCGACGAGGTTGCGGCCGTGGCTTGTTGGGATAGGAGTTGGGTTTTGGCTGTTCCGGCGTAGAGGGTGGATATTTTGGCGGTGACGTTTTCTTGGTAGGCGGTAGCGGAGGGGAAGAGCCAGGCTTGGGTTTCTGGGTATGCGTACCCGAGTACGCTGGTGTTGCGGGAGTCGTTGAAAGTCCAGAAGGAGTCACCGTCTTTGCGGAAGGGGAGGAGCGGTGTGTTTGCGTCGACGGCTTGGTTGTCTTCGAGGAAGACGTTACCGTGGGGCCCGATGTTGGACGATTCCATCCAGCGGTCGGGATGTGCGGCTTGGTAGAGGGAGAAGAGACGGTCAATGTTTCTATGCGGTTTGTTACTTGCCCTGAAATACTAAGGGGGCGGATAACACTCACGCGTGGTGCAACATAAATAACGGTTCGTAAGATGAGTACTCCAGCGGCCACATGTGGCCTTGGTTAGGCGACACATTGCCATTGAAACCGCCACCTATGATACCGTGTATCCATCCATGAGGGTCCTCCAGTGTGCTTGAGAACCGGGAGAATGTGCTGGACCGGAAGACAACCCCCATTTGAGCCACCAGGTTACTCGCCTGCTCCTTGAACGCTTCCACAAACCTCCATTGTTGTGATCGCCCCCATGGGTCGTCCGCGTCGGGCCATCGTATCGTTTCGTTGATGTAGCGCCACTGCGTGGTCATAAGCACATGCACGTATTTTAAGACGTCTAGCACCGATGCTTACCTTGCCATCGAATCCGTCAGGTATAGGCTTGAATTTGTACGAATACAGCGGATTGTAGATGGTAATCTCGCTGCCGTCCGTGTCATCTATCGTGAGCGTGGGTGTCAGGAAGAATTCCGGTACAGTGCCAATTGCTACACCCTGGGCCCAGTCCCAGTACGGCATACGGAACTCATTAGCGGCCGCGAGATATCTTTCTACCTGGTCCGCCGGCGCTCTTACGGCAATTTCATGCACATAACTAGACAAGACTTGCTGTTTTCCGTCAGCATCCGCTCGGGCCGTCCCCATTCGTCGTGGCATTCGCTTGATCATGCAGTCGGACTTGCCTCAAATAGCGCAAGATAGGGGCGATGCCACGGCATAAATAGCTCGTTTCCATGCGGACAGTACCCTGCGGTGCCAATCTTATAAGACAAGCCGGGCGCATCGCCCCAGGTCTTGTAAGGTCTACCATGGATGGCTATAAGATACACTCAGCAAACACTACTTTTTCGTAAGCATGAATCCCACCTACAAGCGAGCCCGAAAAATGAATAGGGGTCTTTCTGGTCACTCCAATGAAGACTTTCGAGTGCGAGCATATACAAGGTCCATTGGTCGGGGAAGTTGTCCTTCAGATCCCTTACTTCGCGACGTACGAAAACATTGCCTGAATTCGTTAACATGTACCGAAAGTTGTGCAGTGTCGATATCTGGTTACCATTTTCGTCTCGCGTGGTTGCCCCAGTGACAAGGCCCGCTACGAACTGTCGGGCCCGATAAGGCTGTCTATGTCGGACGGGCGTGCACGTGGCATACGAGCATAGAAGTACGGGCAGCAAACATCGAGTTACCCATGAGCTGGGCATTGTGTCCGACTGTGCTGTTTGGGGGGGGTGGCGTTATCTGTTCATACTGGTCAGACGAAAAGACTGGATATTTGTAGCCTATGGCAAAGTCCCTGCATAGTGGCGGACTAGCCACTGCACATGGTCATGCGCAAATTGACTTGATGACGGCGTGCAACAAGTTTTCCTTAGAGAGATGACCTTTCTTGACGTGGAAAGGAAACTCCCGGGATGAAGTCCTTTCTTCAGGAGAGGAGAAGCCCTGCTAAGTGAGTTGCAGTACCAGCATGCAGGGCTGTGATGTGCCAAAAAATGATGACCTTGATTTTTGGTCATCTCGTTATTGTTGCAGGAGCAGTGGTAGCAATGTGGTGTGTCATGTGAGCCAGAACCAACAAGATCCGCGTAGTAATAATGAACACACTTACCTTGCAGCGCGCATTTGATGTGGAGAAAAGCGCACAATATGAGAATAAAGAGGTAATCCAACAAGATATACCCACAGAATCTGCATGCAACAGCGATTGCAATGCGCAATCAGTGCGCTGTTAGTACGATTAGCCATTAGCACCATCTGAAGTGGGAAAGCACAGAGACGACGACAACGGGGAAGAGACTAACTTACCTGGCAATGCGCTAAAGATGAGACCAAAATCAACAAACGGATGCTTCCAAGGCGAAGAGGCGTCGATGGAAGAAGTATAGGTGAGGGGCAGTTCTGACGTGGTAACGATGCGCTATGCTAAGTACGGCACTGTGTCTCATGGCCCAGCGGTTGCCGGGTCGCAGGCGTACGAAACATCGCAAGTTGAGGTTTTCGCGGATAACTGTTGCGTGTGACCTATAGGTGCCTTACCGCAAGCAACCTGACAGGCTTCCGTGCTCCGGTAGTGATGTACGTGGTGAATGTACCCATCCCGTCGTGAAAATATCGCACATGCGCTTTTAGCCTGATATGTATCACTCCATACAGGCTTCGAGTCTACAGATTCGAATATTTGTGAGGTGTTACATCCGCGCATTGCTGCAATTAGTGTTGCACGACGCGTGGAGAGAACCTTGGAACGGTATCATGCAGTGTACCGTAGTGGCGGCTGCGTGCTTGGGTAACAAAGTCCGAACAAGCACCGATTCGCGCCAATGAATATGGAAGGTCCAGAGACTAACTAGATCATGCCTATCTGGTTCGCCGTTCATGTATTGTGCGAACGCGGGCTGGTCAGATATCTGACTCGTTTGGCGGAATCGTTTGTACTGATGCCTAAGGACGCGAATTGGTTCGTAAACACCACTGTAGTACGTTGCAGAAGCCGGAAATGGCGGAATGTTGATTTTGGAAGTTCCTAAGGGAACGCTAAGAAAGGTCATTCGTGCTGCTAGCCGTAGCCGTGTATCCGCAAACCTCAAACCGGGTTAACATGTGTGTTGTGCTTGAGCAGCCCATACGTCGTCTCGTTCATCCATCGTGCAAATCGTGAAGAAACCGGCTAGGCGGCTCGCACTGCTTCCTCGTCAATCTAGATGTCATTGTAACCAAGGAGTCTCTTGTCCAGTTGCTTATCTGCGACCGCCCAAGCCCAGGCACGACCAGCCTCACCGCACCAGAGGGCTGAGGGGTCGTCCGACTTTTCCAACATCCCATCCTTCGCCATCGATTTGATTTCGTGACCCGTGGTGTACGTAAGGAAGTGTTCAAACTGTTTATCGTCCAGAGCCAGCGCATTGCCTGTAATACCGTGACACAGGCATGGCTCCTTGGTCAAAAGACCTCTCTCCCAAATGCATTCTCTGGCTTTTGCCACGACCTTATCAATGCGCTCTTGGAGTCCTGGAAAGTACCTTCGAATCGAGAGAAGCGAAGAAACGACGCCAGGTGCACCGTGACAGAACTGCACGAGCCTGTCGCGCCCTGGTGGTAGTGAGGAGGGGAAGTTACCGCTCTCGTACTGATAACTTAGCAGGGCGCCCAGCTCGGCCTCCAGATTTGTTGCCCATGAGGGATCGGTGAGAATTATTTGGGTGATGATGCCGATGGCGCCATGAACCGCGCCGACATATGCCTTCCCATGCCACTTCCAAGGACGAGGACTATCCATGATATTCTCAATGATCTCATCGGCCGTGTCCTCGATAAGCTCGGTGATCTCCTGGTTGTGAGTAAAAGCCCCGCGGACGAGTCGAAGGAGGTACAAATAACCGGACCGCCCGAACAACCATTCATTGGAGGTCTCAGGCTCGAGCATGACTGCAGCCTGATCGCAAAGCTCCTTCACAGTGTCCGCATCCTTCGCTGTCACAGCGTACAGGGCGAGTAGTGACATGATATCGTTTGATACGCCGCATTTTTTCGGAGAGGGTGCAGGGAACTCCTTGATATGGGTTTGTGCCTGTTCGATGTATGCCGCGGACCAGGTGTTCAGCGGATAGTCGTCCAACTTCAGGTCAGGATATAGATTGTGCAGGGCGTAGAAAAGATAGGCTACCGAGATGGGTCCGTAGTATAAGCCACCACCTGGGAGGATGTGATGTGGAGGATGGTCCGTGATAAGTCGATCCAAAGACGCTAGCAGTTGCTTGTGGGGATCTCGTCGTGCCAGCGGTGCATCATTCCGGAAGTAACGAGGTATCGAGGCCGGTGCGGTCTGTGTTGCAGGTGCCGTAGGCGGCGCGGTTTCTTCAGCCATGGCGACAGGAAATAGATTGAGGTGAGGTAGATCTGTGTTGAGCGTGAAACGGGTAAAGATGGATTGGCGCATCGGTATGCGCGAGTGACGGAAGGTATGAGATCTCAGCTGCCCAAGCGTGACGTCAGCGGGGTCAACTAGCTTTGCTGATTGGCGATATTTACACGAACCCAACGACGCCTTGGTAACTTTGTTAACGTGCTACCTGATATGCATACTTACTCTTATACAGTATATGGGAAAAATATTCTACGGGATCACCCATGTCCGATCACGTGGTACTGCCACCGAAGGTATTGAGTTTTTTTGTCGTGATTGAACTGCTCTATGTATGAATTATGCTATGGTATCTCATATGTTTGAGGCAACTTTCATGCCGTCTACGTAATGCCCCTAATCTTCGAATGCTCAATTCTTCCACGTTATATACACTATCGTCAGATATGGTTATCCAGAGAGACCGCGTCGTCAACTCATCTCATGGGCCCTCCGATCAACAAGAGATCTATCGGTTTCCTGAATTTCCCGGCCATGGAAGTGGTTCAGCTGGAAGTTCGGCAAAGCGTCCTATCGAACCGTGCCGGTGACGTTCGTATCGACTGATCTCTCGACCGTCAAGCTGTTGAGGGTCGCATCGTTCCGTCATTGACTCGGCGCTGTATAATGCAGCGATCTTTTGCTGGAACTGTGAGGAAGCTTTGCCTGCAAAACGGTTAGCCTGATGTCGGGGTACGTAAGAAGTGCAGCGGAAGTCTTACTAGAGAGTTGCGGCGTCATGTCACTACCTACGAGAGGAGAAGGGTACGCTGGCGCTTTGTAGACCTTGGTTCGTCTTTTCTTCCTCATGCAAAAGAAGATGGATAGTAGCAGAACGATCAGGACGATGGTCCCTAGCACCGCGCCTACGATTGCTGCTATAGGTGTTGAGTTCGCAGGATTCGATGGTGCCGGTGTGGCTGTTGGTATTGTGGTTGTTGTCGTTCCTGATATACTCTGCGTGACTGTTTTGAAGGCTGTAGGTTCCACTATACTAGGAGTGAAGCTCGGGGATCCCGAAGCATCTGTACTTGACGTTGTAGATGCCGAGCTCGATGAAGTGGTGGTGCTGATTGGTGTTGGTGTAGTGATGACTCTGCTACTCGATGCCGTCGAAGTTTTTGATACTGCAGCCGAAGCTTTAACACATTAGCCATAACTTCCAAGCCCGCTACCCGAGAGTGTCAACATACATCTGCCAGGAGTAAGGTCCTTGTCGGCCGGGCAGGTGCTACCAGGATTGCAAGGATCTATCGTGCAGCAACCACGGAATCCATTGCAAAAGTAGAATACACCTCCCGCCGGACAGTCGTCAACACGTTTTCGAAGTTCTGAAATCATATTGCGGGATTAGGTCTTCCGATCGTAGATGGTGGTGATAGGATCGGAAGAACGAGCAGATAAAGCGGTGCGACCACGACCATGATGACGCCTCATAAGCATGTTTGCAGCAAACCATCATCAACAACGCAGAGGCAGTGCTGCTACCAGACGGTTGTCGGGCGCAAACAAAGCGTTGCACCGCAAGGGGCATTCCTTTGCGGACCTCCTGATTCGACCTGAAACATGGTGCGCGATGCAACTGTGAAGTCAAAGAAAACATGAGGCTGCGCCTTGTAGATCTATATTAGTGGCACGGGAACCGAAAGTGCTTGCTACGATAGCGGCGAGTGACATGCCAATGTGGCGGAAACCCACGCGTAGGCTGAGCCTAGGGTGACGGGTGTCTTTGGAGTCTTTGAGGAGTGGGAGGACGGGCGGTGCAAGCCTAGGATGAGCCCAGCTATTCGCTGACCTAAGCAGCGCAAAGCGCCACTGAGTGCGGTCTGCTTACTAAGTACCTAACTTAGTTAACATAACCCCTCCCCGATTTGAAGCCGCCGCAACTCACATGTTACGTTCTACCGGGCATAGCTGCGGAGACATCGCGGCTGAAACCGAGTAGGACACAATCAATCAATCATCAATCAACTCACATGTTCACTCCGCCTGCATCGAGTACTTGACCTGTCATCAAACCATCACCCCCACTCTTCCTGAGGCCAAAAGAAGTCGATATCGACCCAACCACGCCAACGTCGCCCATTCATTTGCAGAACGCCACCCCAAACCTTAAGCGGCCGGTGATCGTCGCACAGTAAGACATTAGTACCGGACTTCCTCCGTGCGACCTTCTGATACAGCGCTGTATCTGTCAACGGTCTTCTTCCAGGTGCCGCTTCCCTGAGCTTGTGAGCTGGTTCGTTGCTTGCGAGTGTTGAACTGGTGCCCAGACGGAGGCGCCTTTTAATTAGACGCAGGAGACTGCAGACCGAATGCCAGGCTCGTTCTGATTGGGAGTTTACGAAAGATCACCCATAAGTTTCCGCTTTCAAAGCGTCCTATGGATTATTGCTGGCAAGGCTGAGACTCGCGGGGTGTACCGCACAAGTTGCGCAAACTGAAATAGAGAGTAAAGATGAGAGTGAGTATGTGATAGGAGAGGAAGCGGAGTTGGTGATGGAGTCTCTAGCCTCTATGATCTTTTTTGTCGCTCGTCTTGTATACATCTGGTGGTGACTGGCCATTGCGATGCGACTACAAGCCAAGAGAATTGCCGCGAGGGGGGTCCAGGCAACAGGCACACACAGCCACCCTTGGCTTCAGCCTTCCACCCACAATCCCCGCTGCGATAACTCACCACATCAACCATCAGACTCAACTCATAAAATAACCACAAACCTCTTCGTTCTACAGCGCTAGCTACACGAGTTTACACCGCCCCGCGCCTACCTAGCGAACGCCAGCACGGGATAACGGGCGGCATATCGCGAGCGAGTCCTTCCATTCAGCATCGATTGTTCAAGGCTGGACATCTACCAATTCCCCGTTTCATTCGACAGTTGGTGATCACTGTCATCCAACATGCGTCTCCTCCATGCAGAAACCCTCGAGTTCAAAACCTTCCACGACGACGAGCTTCCAGAATATCTCATACTGTCTCATACGTGGGGCAATGAAGAAGTTAGCTACCAGGAGATGCGCTTTCTGCAGCAACTCCTTGCTTTGCCGGGCCACCTGCGGAGCAATACCGCTCTCGTCGCTGCGATGGAAGCAGCAGCTGGCCTGCAAGCCAACCTCCGGGGCCATGACTCCATTAAACGTCGTTCTGGATACAAAAAGATCAATAAGACGGCCAAGCAGGCGAGAGAGGAACGATGTGAATACTTTTGGATCGACACTTGCTGCATTGATAAGAGTAGCAGTGCTGAGCTGCAGGAAGCGATCAATTCCATGTTCGTGTGGTACCGACGGTCCAAGTTCTGTGCGGTATACTTGGAAGACGTGAAGACGACACCTGGTCCTTTCGCCTTTGGATCGGCCTTACGCGCTGCGAGATGGACTACTAGAGGATGGACACTACAAGAACTCATCGCGCCACGGCGATTGTACTTTTTTGACGGTTACTGGAATCTTATTGGCTGGAAAGAGTCAGACGCACCGTCTATATCATCTGTGACCGGTATCCCTTATTACGTCCTGGAGACTGGCGACTTAAGTCAAGCCTCGATAGCACAGAAGATGTCTTGGGCCGCTAAGCGTCAAACTACGCGGGTCGAGGATCGCGCGTATAGCCTTATGGGTCTCTTCGGCATTCACATGCCCATGCTATATGGAGAGGGCGACAATGCGTTCCGGCGGCTACAGGAAGAACTAATCAGAACAACACCAGACGATTCTGTCTTCGCATGGAGAGCAAAGAAAAGTTCACTGTCCCGTTACTCTGGCCTTCTGGCAAAGTCTCCGTGCGAATTTGGGGATTCCGGAAATGTGACACGAGGCAATGGCGTATTCGCCCTCTCGAACTTAGGCCTCCGACTCGAGACGAAGGTCTGTTCGCTGTCAGACGCGGATATGAAACAAAATTGGGACAAGTCGATGTTCTCTTGTGTGCTAGATGCTTCGGAAAAGGGACAAAAGATAGCTTTCCTGATACGGGAACTGGAACCGTCCAAACATGCCAGAGTTGCAGTAGATACTACCAGAAGTTGTTCGGCCATGAGCGCAGAGAGGAAGACATTGTACTTCGAGCATACGCCCCAGATACCGCGACTGTTTAGGAGCCGTGCGATGCACTGTTTCCATCTCCGACCACCCAAATATCCTACTTTTCCTATATTGGGTACTATCTCTAAAGTACGGCCACACGATTTATGGGATTCAAAGCAGGATGAGATTCTGATGCCTCAATCTGGTTTCGACGGATATGATTTCAATGTCGCGACTGAGAAGATGCACTTTATCAGTCTGGTCTGGTTAAGTTCCTTTCTCGCTTCAGTGGGGAGAGAGATTTCAACATGGGCAATTTTGTTGGGATATGATCTATCAACTGGTCGAGCATGGTGTACGATTTTGAAGCCGAATGACCGTCCCGGTGGGTGGCCTAAGCCTGATGCCTGTACATCAGAATGGCGTAGTGCTATTCAGGAATTTGAAGGTTTCGAAAATTGTGATGAGAAAGACTGTGCATCTTTCGAAGAGCTTACGGGTTTCAGTGGTGGGAATATTAGGGTGGAAGTTAGTTCCGGCCTACGGCACGGACTGATCTCTCACATTGTCGACATCTATGAATCCCAATGATTCGCGGCTTCACGCAAGTCTTGCATAACATTGCCTTCCAAGGTTAAGAGATCATCGCAAGGCGACTTTTTGTGGCAATTTTTCCATTACGTGAGATATCTTGGTAATAACGATGATCAGTGTCTGGGCCCTGCAAATGCGGTCTGTCAAGATGCACACTGCTCGAGCAGTGATGCTAGGCATATTCCATCTTTCCAACACTGGTGCTTCGCCGCTTGTCTATTGATCTGTCCTTACGTGCGATCTCCCACGACGTCGATCTTTTATCTCCGGTTATTTCGCCACCCCGGTTCGCAATCTGGATATCCACATCACCCGGTGTGTATACCTCAAGCGAAAGCCCATTAGACCGAACGTAGCACTCCAGATTCACAAATAGCATACGCCACGCCAGCAGCTATGTGATTTACATAACTACTCATCTAATTCTCGTGGCGACCTACGCGAATAAGGCCAGTACCCGCTGCCAGGTACAAAATGTATCAGGTCAGGAGTTCGTGTCAACGACGCATTCCTGTTTCTGGAGCTCTTCAGTAGCTTCCTGCTAGTGAAATCCAGAGCAAAAATGTCAATACTACTTCCCCTCTACGTATATCCTAGCGCCGGCGCCTGGGATCCCTTGTACGCAGCGTAAGTCCATTTCCAAAGAAACCCACATCACTCGCACCCACCAACGAAAAGACCTAGAGCAAAAGCGCACCGAGATGTAGACTTCACCGTCATCATCAACCCATGCTCCGGCCCATGCATGGGCTCGCTACCAGACCAAGTCTACCTCGACGAAATCCCCAAGCTACACGCACACCCCAACGTGCGCACGCTCGGCTACGTCGCAACCCACTACGCATCCAAACCCATCGAAGCCGTCCTCTCAGAAATCGAAACCTACGCGAAATGGCCTAAAGCAACAAACATGACCAAGATGCGCGTCGACGGCATCTTCCTCGACGAAACGCCTAGCGCTTTTGATGCCCGTCATTACACCTACCTGCAGCGCGCCGGCCGAGCAGTCCAAAACGAATCCGCGTTTTCTCATCGCTTTGTTGCGCATAACCCCGGTCTTGTTGCTCCTGCGCTCCTCGCTTCGCCCACTGTACTCCAGGAATCTTATCTCAATCTCACGGATTTGACTGTCGTGTTTGAAGAGAGGTTTGAGAAGTTTCTGGATAAAGATACTATGGGTCCGCTGCAGGCACATAAGCGCATCCGCCGCAATAAACTCGCTGTTATACTGCATAGTTTGCCGAATCTGAGTAGGCATGTGCTGGAGTTTGTGGTGGAGCAGGTGGAGGATACGGCTGATTGGGTTTTTTTGACGGATTTGATGAATGGGGATTATGCGGGGTTTAGTCCGATGTTTGCGGATTTGGTGAGGGCTGTGGATGGTTGAGGGGGGTGTGTGGGTTTTTGGAGGGGTTTAGATGGGTTGTCGTGTTAGCTATTCATCTTTTCGAGTAGTCATCGTTTTATGCACAATCTCCCCCATCCCATCTAAACCCCCCTCCCCAGTCCACAAAAACATCCATCACCCAACCATACAATCGAACATATAAAAAATCACAGCCAGTAGTGAGACTCGAACCTAGTGCCGCCCAGACCCAAACGCTCACATCCACCTTACTGTTGAATGAGAAGTTGAGAGAAGAAGATATCGATTGAAATGTGAGGAGAGACGCCCTCATATACTATGGAAGCTAGTTTTGATCTGGTAATATGTATTTGACAGAATGCTCCTGGATACTCAGGTTGAGATGCTCCTCCCGAGCATTCACCTGCTCCTGACCATATTGCTGGTGGACCTTTCCAACACTTACCACCTCATCCCGATTCCCCACACAATTCCAAGCCTTACCAGCCAACAACTATACCTCCTCCCAATACCCAGCCACCCTACAAACTTTTTTTTAGAAAAAATAGCCGACTGACTCCAAAATAACCAAGTACCCCACGTCACTGTCACTATCACTATCACTATCACTATCACTATCACAGTTCGCTAGGTACTCTACTACACGCCGACCGAACCCAATACCTACCTACCTACCTACCCCGTCACTGATTTCTTCAAAAGATACACGCGGTGGGCTGATTGTGTTGTGTTGTGTTTGAGATACCAACAGTAGCGTAGCATAATAAATGGATATTAGTAGGTACGCAACAAAGTTTACAAAAGTTAGTATTCCATCCATCTCTCTACGTACCGTACTTACTCCGGAATTAGTTCCGTTTCGGAATCGGGATGCAGTGCATACCTAGGCGTGCTAGGTAAGCGACGTCGAAATGGGGTGGTGGGGGCATCAAACTTTATTCTTTTCCCAATTATACTTGCATAACTTTGGACATGTAGGCAAGCCACGGCGGTGACATGGCTGCAATTACTTGGCTACGGTATCATCCCTTTCTTGTTTATCATTGGTTTGAATTCATGTTGCTAAGATTGAAATTAACTTCAGACTAGCTGCACGACACACACGTGTTTAGAAAACATTAATCGACTCTCTCTTTACAAGATTATCATGCCTTTCGTGTTCTAACGTAACCAGTCGGCAAAACTACAGCCGGGTAGTCCACAAAATTGAATACCTTCACTTGCACTTCCCGTGCGGAACAGTGGCGTGTGGCAAAAGGTGTGAGGAGGATACCAATGCAGAGATCGAGGTAACGCTTTTGTGATGCGACTTTACGTTTAGTAAGTTGCCAGTATACATATACCGAGATGGGCTTTGCTAGGGATTCGATGTGCGGGATCGAATGGCTCGCCGACGTCGAGGTGGATGTCTTGGCCGCCGTCTGCTGTAGGTACAGTATTGGTCTTGCGCGCTGTTAGTTTCGAAAAAAAGAATATGGTGGGTTATGAGATGAATCTGCTATTGTATCGATATATTTCTGGTGCAAGCTAATCGGCATCCACGACACGAATATGGCTCGCTAGTTCGAGCTTCGTGACGACTTCTTCCAGTAGGCGAGAGATGGGTGGACGGCATTTTACCACGCCGTCGTCGCGTATTACGGCGATTACGAGCGGCTGTGAGTGCGTTTCTTTGCTACGTTCGGTTCGCCACGGGATTGGGACACACTTGGGATCGAGATCCCATGCATCAACGACGACTTTGGCGACTGCGGTTAGCGAAACGATATCACGAGTCATGGGCCTAATTACCTAAGACACATGTTCTTAGCGTCCGTGGAGACGGGTACGCCGTCGTATGGCAGACGGGTGCTCTATACTAGTATTTAGCGTGTGGTCCGTTTTGAGACCATGGACAGGACGTAGACTGGGCTTGAAAGCATACTGTGTACAGAGCATTTATGTGAGATGGAATCCGTACACTGCCTCCAACGTCGGTGACCCAAGTAGTGGGAGCACGGCTTTTCTGCCCGTTGAACCGCCAGGAGAAAAGTCGGGATTATTCGGATTGGAAAGTTCTCAGTCTCGCACCACTGCCAAAAATTAGCCACGAGTCTACGTGCAGCCTGTTCGCAAGCCAGACGAGGCAAAACCCATGGTGGGCTGTTCTCTGAACGGATGAACACGAGGTCAATCAAACCCTTGCCTCGCCTGCTATTGTAATCCATGGGATATGTACCATGATGGTTTGGGGTAGATTGGATTTTGCAACAATAATCGCACCCATCTTCGTCAGTAACGTGTTCATGACGGAATCTTGCACCGCAGGCTTGCAAGCGCGCCAAACATATTCAAGAGAACTATCGTATCCCCGGACATGGAACTGGTCTTTGAGCGTCATGGGCACGCCATGGAGCGGTCCCACGAGCTTTCCAGATGGCGGTCCTGCTCTGTGGCCTGCTTGGTCGCATCGTCAAACAGAATCTCGGCCAAGTGGAAAGGCAGTCGGTCAGTGACGGCGTCTGTGAGACATCGGAGATATGTGTAACGTGGCAGTCAGTCCGTGCGTGGTAGCGAAATTCAGGATCTAAGGTTTAGGGTGAGGAGCGGCCCGTACACGTTGTGAAGTCTAATGGCCCTATGGGATATGGCGTGACTATGGTACGAGAATTGAGGATACTGCGGGTCCTACCGGTTGTCGTAGGCTTTGGGCCAGTGGCTTCCGGTGACGGCGCGAGCAGAGATTGCGTTTGGTATGAGTTCTACGCAGCCCAGAGCCGTCGGGTCGGGTCCGGCAGGCTTGGCGATGCTTGATTCACCCGTGGCTCCTATGATCGTCGGTCGGCGTAGATTAATATAGACGGGTGTGCGCATACTTCGGGCGGAGAGTTTTGGCGTTGGTAGAGCTGTGGCTGGCTTGGCTTCATGGCGCTGTCGTCGCTTCTTGATGGCGGTCTGCAGCCATGGAGGGGTGTCTGAGGTGGCCATGGTGTGGACGAGAGGTTGAACCTTCACAGTGCTGGACTGTACCCTACCAACCCACGTGCGTACCTACCTGGAACTGTTAGCGTCCTACGCTGGGATTGGTCCGATCTCCTGGCTCGGCAGGGCCAGTGCCGAGTGCCGAGGCGCAAGCTCCCGATGTCGACCAGCACTCCGGCGCACCCACACTCGCTGTCCCTGGGCAACATCACCCCATGGCAGAAAAACCTTTTCACCGCCAGCAGCACCGTGACGCATGCGGACGTATGCTCCAAAGCTATGGCATGCGGCAGTGGGTTGAAAGGGACAGGCGGCCCCCTCGAATCCGTCATGTTCAACAACGAGACCCGACAGCATGGCTCCTTCACTGTTCACCTTCATGAAGCGGCCCACGTCGAACAACAGCAGCCCGCCCGGCTCGATACGACATCAGAAGATGGCTCCCGGCCTGACTACACCGGATGCGGAGGCGCGGTCCACGGGCAGTAGTCTGGAGGTGAAGTCGCAGTACTCGCAGATGCGGGAGGACGACTACGCAAGCTTCATGAGCGACGTCATGGTGGTGGGCGCTGGGCCGGCGGGGTTGATGCTCGCGTAGGTAGCTATCGCAGTCACGGGGACGGCAGGCACAGGCACAGGCATGGGCTCACGCGCGCAGCGACAACCTCATCCGCTACGGCATCAAGACGCGCATCGTCGACGACCGCCCCGACCGCACCGAGACCGGCCGTGCCGACGGCATCCAGCCCAAGACGCTGGAGACGCTGCGGCAGATGCGCGTCGCCGAGCCGCTGCTGCGCAAGGGCGTCAAGATCTACGACATTGCCTTCTGGCAGTCGACGGCGGCCAAGGCGCTGCACCGCAAGGCGCGTGAGGTGCACTATCCGCCCGTCGTCGACCTGCTCGACCCGTACCTGCTGCTGGTCCACCAGGGCATGGTCGAGGCCATCTTCGAGGACGACCTGCGCGAACGCGGCACCGTCGTGCTGAGAAGTACCGCCTTTGCCGACTTCAGCTACACGCCCATGTCCATCCGCCCGCTGACGGTCAACTGCCGGCAGGACGGCAGCCGCGCGCCCAAGACCTTCTCCACCCGCTACCTCGTTGGCTGCGACGGCGCTCACTCCAAGGTGCGCAAGTGCATCCCCGGCGCCACCCCCGTCGGCTCGTCGACCGATGCCCTCTGGGGCGTGCTCGACGGCGTGCTCGACACCGACTTCCCCGACATCTGGAGCAAGGTGGTGGTGCATTCCGACGCCCTGGGCTCCGTGCTGATGATGCCTCGTGAGCGCGGTCTTACGCGGCTCTACATCGAGCTGAGGCCCGGGTCGAGCGAGGCCGTCGCCGGCGAGCAGACCACCCAAGAGTTCATGCAGACGCGCGCGCAGGCCATCATGCACCCGTACCGGCTAGAGTGGAAGAGGATCGAGTGGTTCGGCCGCTACCGGATTGGCCAGCGGGTCGCCGCGCGCTTCACAGACGACCAACACCGCGTCTTCATCGCAGGCGATGCGAGCCACACGCACTCGCCCAAGGCCGCACAAGGCATGAACACCTCCATGCACGACGCCTGGAACCTGGCCTGGAAACTCAACTTCGCCATACGTGGCCTCGCCAAACCAGCCCTCCTCCAAACGTACGAGCAAGAGCGCCAAAAGATCGCAAAAGACCTCATCGACTTCGACGAGGAGCACGCCGCCGCCTTCCACGCCGGCGATCCCGCTGCCCTCGCCGCCAACTTCACCAAGAACGTGGCCTTCATCTCCGGCTACGGCGTGAATTACGACCTCAACATCCTTAACATGCCAGCCAAGGGATGCAACCGGGGCCACCTCAAACCTGGCTTCTTGCTCCCGCCAGCCAAGGTGACGCGTTACATTGACGCCAATCCCGTCGACATCCAGACAGATATCCCCGCCCTCGGCCAATTTCGAATCTACTTCTTTACACGCAACCTCGGCGCCTCGCTGCCCTTTCTAGATTTCGTCTGCCACGCACACTCGGGCACATCCTCCTATGTCGGTCGTATAACAGCCGCCGGTAACGCATCATACACCGTCCAACCACCCCTCGCCGCACCACACGACCAATTTGTACTGCCTGAGCGCTATACACCCGTCAGTGGTGTGTTCACATACGCACTAGTAACAGACCAAGATCGTAACGGGTTTGAGTTACGCCATCTACCGGCCCTGCTCCGCGAATCCGCCTGGACCATCTATTTGGACAATGTGCCCGAGAAGGATACGAGGAAACAGAGTTGTATGGAAAAGTGGCTTGATGGCTTAGGGGAGGAAGAGGTGGTTGTGGTAATTGTGCGACCGGATGGGTATGTGGGCACGGTCAGGAGGTTTCCCGATGCGACGAGGGAGGCGGGATTGCAGGCGGTGCGGTGGTTGGATGGGTACTTTGAGGGGTTTATGAGGGATTTATAGCGATAGACTTGTGTTTCTATGTTTGACAACGCGAAAAGTTTGATGTACGATGTGAAGTTGTATATAGTAGTACGCACATCGGTAAGGGTGTGGGCAAGTGGAGGTCGTCGCGAATGGTCAGACGAAGAGAGCAACTGCTGTTAGATAAGACATGTATAGTTAAGAAAGAAAATGAAATAGGACTAATAACTACTTGCGAAGGTTTACGGCTGTCTTCGTAGATACACATATATTCCACAGATAATAGGTATCATGGTGCATAGTTTAGCGGTGTCGCAGCCTAAACCAAACATAGTAAGACCGCCAAGCCACTATGCACAGACACTGTTCACACCTTTTGCGCCAAATTCAACGCCATCCTGGCGACACCATCGCATTCGCACCATTCTTCTACTCAAGGGTTTCTGCCGATCCTAATGCTTAGTGCAATTCCTTTACGGCACCTCTCACTCGCGTTATATGCATGTCAACGCTCATCAAGAGCAGGGCTACAAACAAGATGCTGCAATCAACGACAGTATATATTGGGAAAGAGGGGCTTTATAACGGCATCGTCAATGTGGAAGCTTCTGGGCAAAAAGAAGGTGATGCAGCAGGATAAGACGCAAGGTTCACGGGACGTGGAGAGTGGAGACGTTCCATCCAGTTTCGAAGAACTCACCACTGCGAACGCTTCAGTACCGGTAGTCCCTCCTCCCCCCCGAAATATGGAACAAGCATTGCAAACCCTGCAGTCTCATTCAATTCCCAGATCGACAAGCGTAGGGGACGCTAAGACTAGTCTCGGGAAGTCTTTAAAGAATGCACAGACGGATCCGACCTCTATAGAATCTTCCAGTGGCTCGCAGGATACCATCGTAGGTGGTATGGGACGACAACAAGATCAGGCTACCAGTACTAAGCATTCGCTCAAAGAAGAAACTAAAGACTCATGTAAACGCCCGTCTGACCAATATCACTCCGGAGGATACCGCCGGGGAAGCCCCCGGTACAAGAGGTGCGGGAGAGCGACCTTGGAGAACGCGATGTAGGGACGACTATCGTTCTTGCTACTACACCAGAAGCGCTACGCGAAGTACTCCGTGAAGAATTTCCAGAATTGCACGACGATATCCTAAACCTCTTATCTAGCAAGCAGGCTAAGACGGCTGAGCTAGAGGCCTTGCTAGAGGACGGCTCAGCTCCAGATATTATCTACAGAGCACTGCGGTCCGCGCATTCCCTTAGATATCGAGCTCTGCGCGATTGGAAAAATTTCCAACGCGGTAATGCAGGGCGACTCCGCGGAAAACGTATAAGTCGCGACATGGATTTTGTAGCGCAAACTCTGTGGGCCATCCAGAATGCCCTACAGAAGTTCCGCAGACCTGAAGGCGAGGTAGCCACTTCTCGGAAAGCCGTAGGAAGCAATCAAGACGACGAGGAGAATAGTCGGAAAGAAAGTGCGAAGCCATACACACTACCATTATTTCTGGAGCGAGTACTCGATGTCGAGTGGTATGGGGATATCAAGATTTTATGGCGCCAAGTGAACGTTCCGCAAGCAGGAAAGAAACAGTTTCTAGAGCGTGTGTTTCCTATCGTGAAAGCACAAATCCGACTGTACGGAAGGAGAGGCCCACGCGGGCAATTACAGAGAGCCTTCCTAAATTTAAAGGACATCAGGAGACTGTACCGCGGACTCCAGTTGACCTCTAGGCAGCCAAAACAACTGACCAGTCCGAATAGACCGGCAAATCGCTTCACCGGACAAGGTCACGCCACGGTTGCAAAAGAGTTAGAAGCTGTGGAACAATGGAGAGAAGAGGAATTGCGGTACAACCAAACTCTTCGCGAAGCATACAACGGATCCTCACGCGATGACTTCTCCTTCGAGGACGCTCAGTCCCTTGGTGCAGCAAAACGACAATTAGCGACGAGTGATCTCAAGTTGGAGATTGCTGCCAGATATATCCAGACACTGCGATTTGAAGCACAATCTGATACTCGTGGAGATACCAATACAGAGAGTCCTGAGCTTGGGGCTATCTTCCGATCCCGAGTCTCACAGGATACGCCCGCCCACCCGCCCGCAGACGAAAATGACACCTGCTTCAGGCCTAATCTCCATCCCAGAAGATGTTCTCCATCATGTCTTCGAAGATATAGTCAACGCGTTCAAAGAGTGCATGTTCGATCTCGGCTGCCGAGACTTTCCCGAGATTATGAAATCCAAGGACTGGGATATGGCGGAAAAAATCAATTTGACCAACTTTATTGAAGTAATGGTAACGCGAGCAGATTTGAAAGAGCGTTTTGCCTTCTTTGAGGACGAGTTCAGATCCCTCACCGCGATGCGAAATGCGCATGCGCATGCGTCTACCGACTTCGACGTTAGGCAGGTCGGTGAACTACTTGCCGACGCCATTGTGGTTGCGAAGGCTCTCGGATTTCACCAACTCGAGCATCGCACCTCTGCGTACCAGGTGCTGGTAGAAGACTATCGAAAAAATGCTCTCCTATCCCAGGTATCAGTGGAAGAAGATACTGCACGCAGATTTCGCACACTTGAAAGGAACGCTGAACATCAAGAAGAGGTGCTAGACAAGGAAGAAGTGCGACTACAAGAGCGACGGAAAGAAATTCAGGTCCGTAGAAATGGGTTACAGCAAGAGTGTGATCAGAGACGAGAGGTTTTCCTAGAAAGGGCGAAGATGGCGGTTCATGATAAACAGCGGGCCCTTGCAGGCCCACTCAACGAGTTTGCGCTCGAAAGATTGCTGCACCGCATCATGAACGCCGTACCATTGGAGAAACGAGCGCAATTCGCCGAAGCCCTGTGGTCTCACTATCGAGGAGATGGACGTTCGGATCCCCAGCGACGGAACAAGGGCACCACGTCGGACGTGCTTGAGTCGGACGCTCTTCCCTCGCCCGGCCAACGCAAATTATTTTCTGGTCCTTCCGGGTAAATCAAGACTTTCCGCTATTTGAAAGAAGCCTCAGGTCCGCCATTCAACACCAATCCTCCCCTCGCCAACGTGGCAACACGGTATTCAAGGATGGTATTATCGAGCGTTCAGCAACCTCTTCGTATGCTGAGGATACGAGTGCATGACAAGCACACACGTTGACCAACCCAAAAACTAGCAACTCCCGTTTCCCAGCACGTCAGAACAAGGGGGACTCTCGGTAGACCGCTCGTCAAGATGGCCCCTCCAGACCAAAATCCGCCTTCCAATCTCCTCCATCGTACCCACGCATCGAGCCCGCACCAAAGAGATACGTTACCAAACCCGTCAGCCACCCCAGCCGCAAAAAGCCAAAACCGAGTTCGTGATCCGCGGACTAGTGTAGTACCGACACGCCTTGAGAATCACAAACGCTAGAGATTCCGAAGCGAGGAGAAGCTGGACGCCACGGGTAGGTAGGTTAATGTCTCCCACCTTTTCTTTTCAGTTCCTGGTCCCCCAATCCAAACTAACATGTTCAAGGCCCCTCGAGGCATTCAAACGACCATCCCACTTTGTGCTGTGCGTGGGGTAGCAGATGCTGATTTTCGGTTGGTTCGTAGGAAACTTTGCATTGCAGTAGGCTTTGTTGGTGTACTTTTAGGCGGTGCTTGGGGTCGGTGTATATAGAGCGTATGTAATGGGTGTATAGCATTGTATTAGTTGTTTAGGGCAGTGTTAGTATCTGTTAGGAATCAAAAAGTGAATATTTACTTTACTACGTTTTGGCAACGTAGGTGGAAGATTAGTGTAGTAAATATGTAACAAAGCATGCACTCGCGTGTGTATGTAAATGGGCAATTTGACCTTCCATTCTAGCTCCTTAGATCTGTCTGTGGGGAAAGAAGAAAAAAATCGCCATCAAACATACCACTCCTTGTAAACAATAACAAAGCCCCAAAACGAACCCGAGAACTCCCCACCCTACACAGGAACAGTAACCGGATTCATAACGCCCGCCCCCCCATCAACCCTAATCTCCGCCCCCGTAATATAACTACTAAACCCACTGGCCAAAAACCCCACCGCCCTCGCCACCTCCTCAGGCCTCCCCACGCGCTCCAACCCAACCACCCGCCTCACCGCATCCCCACCACGCGCACCCACAGACGGGAACTGACCATCACAATCTCCCAGATCAACACCGACATCGATCTGGCCCGCCGTAACAGCATTAATGCGCACCCGCGTTCCTTTGAGGACCAGCACACCAGACCGTACGACACCGAGCGCTGCGTGCGACGCCATGGTGAAGGCAGGCGACCAACACCCACCGTACGTGCCCGCGACAGACGTAACGACGACGATGGAGCCGTAGGGTACATCTTTGGGCGCGGCATTAGGATAGGTGCCGCGCGGCGACGTTTTCTGCATGGCGGACGGCGCGTATTTGAGGGCGAAGAAGGCGGGGACGGCGTTGGTGTCGAAGGCGGCGTAGAGATCTTTGGGGCCGGTTTGGGTGATGGTGGGCGGGCCCAGTAGGCCCGTGGAGGAGGTCCAGATGTCGAGGCGGCCCCAGGTGTTTAGCACGTCGTCGATTAGGGCGAGGGTGTCTTGTTCCGAGGTGGGCTGGTAGGGGTAGTTTATTATTTTTGTGTTGGGGTGTTGGGGGGTGGTGGCGGAGGCGTTGGGTTCGTGTGGGAGCGAGGAGCAGGCGTATATGCATGCTGCGCCGTGTGCTGGGGGCGTGGATGAGCAGTTGAAGGGTGGGTGGGAATGGGATGGGATGGGGTGCTTACCGGCCAGTTCGGTGACTATGGCTTTTCCTACGGGCTGTGTGGCTCCGGTTACGACGCAGACGAAGCCGTACTGTATGGGAATAACGCATGTTAGCAGGCTGCGGCGTCGTTTCTCCCTACTCAGAAGATGGGAAAGTAACGTACCAGCTTCCCGTCCGACCGATAAGGCGAAAAGTGTTCCGAATCTGTGATGCCGGCGTCTCTATTCTCGTGCGTGTCTGTCATGGTCGATTTGTCTCAATTTCTGAGTTTCTCCAAGGAAGAGTTGGCGCAGCAGTGGCGGCAGTCGAGGAGAAGAAGTCGACATTGTTTTTGATTTTCCTTTTTCACTTTAGCAAGCCTGGAGCTTGATTGTAGTAGAGTGCGATTATGTCAATGTACATATCCACGGGGCGCGGAGATGCGAGATGGGATGCTGTTGTTGGTGGAGGTGGAGCTCTTATCGGATGCTTATCGGGCTGCATGGTGGGTTGGGGGAGGCCGCGGGGCATGCGGTAACTATAGCTAGGTAGAGTTTGATAGTTGTCCATCTATCAGCATTTATTCAGGTGTGATGAATGAGTTTTGCATTGACACCTGCATCGTGAGGTCTAAACCTCTCTAGGAGATCTACCCCCCTACGCAGTCTTCGCCTTATCCTCCCCCTCCTCCCCGCCCCTCCTCCTCATCTCCTCCCTCGGCGGCAACACATCCGGCCCAAAGCTCAGCGGCAACAACTCGCCCATCGTCCTCACAATCCACGTGCCCTCCTTATTGAACATGAAAACCGGCGTGTCCAAGCCCAGAAACTCGCGCAGAAACTGGCGGCACATGCCACAGGGCGAGCAAAAGTCGGCAATGTCGGTGCTGACGCCGACGGCCTTGAAGGACCCGAGGCGGTGCCCGGCCATGATGGCGCTGCCCATGGCGACGCGCTCGGCGCAGGTGCCGACGGGGTACGACGCGTTTTCTACGTTTGCGCCCGTGATGATGTGTGAGGCGGATGTGGTGGGTGATGACGTGTTGAGGAGGAGGGAGGCGCCGACGCGGAAGAGGGAGTAGGGGCCTACGTACTGCCGTGTTAGCATGCATCTCCTTCGCCGATGCGCACCAAGGCCAGAATGCCAGGTTGAGTGCACGCATGGTACGTACAATAGGCTTTTGTCTTGGCCTCGAAGCACTGCTCGGCCAGAAGCTGCAGCTCCTGTGCCGAGAGGCCGTGTATCAAGCCATCTTTCTCCGTCACAGCTTCGCCGGGGCTGAACTTGGGTATGCTGGTAGTCATGGTGGGGAGGGGAGGGGAGGGGAGGGAAAGGAAACAGAAGTGGGAAGACGCGACGTGTGTCGGCGTTTTGGCGCGTTATATTAGGTATGACGCTGCCCAGGTGAGCCGAGGCTTGCAACGAACAACGGGAACAAAGGGAGGTATTCGACGTACCACTTTTGCGCATATGTGTAGTGTTGCGTGATGTTTGCGATGGTTGTCTATTCTCTTCTATTCCCGCCCGATCTAGGTATTATTACTGTTGTACCCCCTAGTGCTTCAACACCACTGGAGCCCCTCTCTCCCACGCCTCAATGCTCTCTTGGATATTAACCCAATACCGCAACCTGACCACCTCCTCCGCCACCCTGCCCAGATCATCCTCGTTGAACGCAGCCTCCATCCTCCCTATACTCTCTCTAATTCGCTGCTCATTCACCGTCCTCAGCCCCTCCAGATCGGCTTCCTTTTCAGCTTCCTCCACCGCCTCCCGCGCCTCCAGCACCTCCATCAGCAGCTCCGGGTCTGCGACCTTGGCCGTCTCGTCTTCGGCGACATGGATACCGCGGAGGGACAGTATATATTGTGCGCGGTGCAGTGGGGACTGTAGTGTTTTGTAGGCGGTATTGATCGTGGCCGAGAGCGCTTCGGCACGTTTCTTCGACGAAGGCGGATGTAGGTCTGGATGTGCGCGTGCTTGCAATTGCAGGAACTCCTTTTTCAGGGCGGCAAGGTCGATGGTGAAGGGGCCCTTGGGAGGAGGTCCATGGGGGAGGGATTGCGGGAAGAAGGTGTAGTGTGTTTGTGCTTGGGCTTGGGTTTGGGCTTGGGCCGGGGATGGGTTTTGCTGGGTGCTCGTTTGGCTGTCGAAGGGCGTTTCTTTACTGTTGGAGGCGGAGGCGGAGGCGGAGGATTGGAAGCGCCGCCATGTGGGCTGGGGCGATATACAGTGTGCGCAGAGGCGACATGGTGGCGCGCCTGGTTGAGTGCGGAAGGGCGATGCGGTCGATGGGGAGGAGAGAGATGCGCGGAATGTGCGCGCGGCCGAGGGGCGCAAGGATGGCATGGTTGGCGGAGGGCGAAGTTGTGTGCTGTGCGGAAGAACAATGCAGAGAGTCAAAGAGTCCTAGGTCCCGAGGCTACGTCATGCATCACAGACCGACGCGCACAGACCAAGTGACCAAGTATCGAGATCTACTACTCCATCACAACAGATTCTTATCATTTCTTGTCATGCCCTTTATGCTCCTCACGCTCCTCACGCTCCTCACGCTCCTCACGCTCCTCACGCTCCTCAGCTTCACGCACCTGCTGCTCAAACGACTTCAGTAGTCGACTCGAGGCCTCCAAAGCCTGCTGTAAGTTCTTGCGGGCCTCTCGCAAGTTTTTCACCCCCTCGGCGAGATCCTCGTTCTCCAATGATTCGACTTCTTGCAAGATGCCTTCCATCGTACCCAGGTTCCTTTTCTGTCTTGACCACTGGCTCCGCACCCGCTCGGCGAGGCGATGTGGGCTGTAGTGCTGCTGCTGCTGCTCCATATCAACTGAGCATGGCCACTGCGTCAAAGTCATGTTGGAGCCAGTGTCGGTTTGCTGCATCTGTCGCAGCTGCTTCTCTGCATCTGCCTGGTAGTGGCCGAGTATCGCGTGTTGCCCACACAACCTAACAGCTTCCTGGTTGAGGAATAGGAGCTCATGACGCAGCGGTTCCTTCTCCGTATCCTCTTCCGCAACCTGATAGAAGTGGTCTTCTCTTTGTCGGGCTTCTCGCGACACGATTTGCAAGTCGTTGACTATGTTTTTCCTCATGCCCTGCACACGCTCCAGCCAGTCTCGTATGCTGCTTGCATCCCGTGAATCGATCTGGTCCTTGTACACCCGCGCACCATTCTCCATGTCCGGCCCCGCAACGTCATCCTTGGGAAATCCCACGCCAATCACCACGTATTGCGCCTTTTCCGCGGCCGCCGAAGCCACTTCATGGTTGATTTTCTCCTGGACAGCAGCAACACTTCCCAATGGGGAAGTACTACGGAGTATTCGTAGGTAGGGAGATGTGTACAAGGCCAGCACCATCTTGCCAACGTGCGACAAGGACGCCTTGGCCTGCTCGTTGTTTTGCAGTCTGTCGTAATGGAAATTCCGAATCGCCACCATCTTCGCGAGCATTTCTGCGTGAGTCCCTTGCCTGGGCTTCACTTGCGAGACGAGTGCTTCTATCATCCGAAACCCGAGCGCGCATCCTACCGTAGCTGCGCCGAGAAAGCGCGAGAATCCACGGGCGCCTGGGAAGGCACGCGGGTTCAGGGCCGTCAATGTGCCCAGCGCGCCCCCAATGAGCGTGACATCTTCGCAAGTCCAGTGTTTGGTGCGCTCCCACAGCTTGCCAGGCTTCGGCTCGACCTCGTCCATCTTGAACACGCCTTTGTTTATTTCATGCCGCCCGTATAGCCTGGCAGCCGTGAAGGAGAGGTCGGCGACGGTGAACCAGGCTGCGGATCGGAGGAACGTGCCGGGTCGTGAGCGGCCGAGAAAAGCAACAAAGCCTGTGTATCCCGCGGCGTATAAAGAGGCTCGCCATGGCGATAGCACCACGTCTTGCTGCGCAGCATGTATGTTGGATTCACTTTTTGATACGACCCGATGCTGTCCGTCGCCTGGGTTACCCGTGGTTAGAGAGCGACAGCTTGGAGGCTAGGCAAAACACTCACCTTCAGGTACCAAAAGTCGCACCATTGTGACTTATATAGCCCTTTGCCAAAGCGTGTATCTTCGACGAGTGGATGTGATGCCAGCCATCAGGCATTGGTGGTCGAGTGTGGTTGCGCAAACGGCAATCCCTCCATGGCGCGCCGATACTACGTCACAATTCGTCTGGGACGAGGTACAAAGTGAAGCGTTCGGAATAGATACGTAGTAGGACTCAGCCCGGCAGCAGCATTACCAAACTGAAACTAGAAACGTGGTTGTGGACTGAGAATGAGATACCCTGATGCTGCCACCCTGCCACCTGGGCCTCAGCACAGCTCCCAGAAGCTAACCAACCCCACAGCCGCGTGCCCCATCATCCTTCGCTTAGCCACCACGCCCATGCACCAAACACTATTCACGCGAGTTCAGTCCTAACGGCTATATAGATTACGTATACATAGATATATTCAAACTGATCAAAAAAATTGCCATCGACAGCTTTCACAGCATCCGGTCCTGTGGTGTCAGTACCCCATCTGCCCCTTCTAACCCCAACCATTCCTAACATCCATCCAGCTAGTGGTATGATTGTGAGTTTCACCACCAACATCACGTCTTCTTCAAAATTCTAATCAAGGCATCAGCTCGCTTAGGGTACACCCGAGCATTGCTTGCGAGAGGCCCCGCGTTCGAGTCGCGGCAGGACCCCATCTTTTTGCACCTGCAACGCACGGGTAGTGGTCAAGGGTGTATGTTCGCTTTTTTGCTCACTTATCGTCACGCAGGTCGCTCGATGGGCGATTTCTGTCCTTGGTCTAATAGTTAGTAAGTTGGGGTAATCGCGCTTGACCCAAGTATCCAAGATGATTTTGTAGTTACTCCGCACGCGTTCCCCTCATCTACCTACCTTACCGTGCGTACCTGCCTAGGCTTCATCCAAGCGAAAATGTGGGGTGCTACTCGTATCATACGTCTGACACCACATTTCCCACGCGAATTGGTATTTCTTTAATGAAGCCAGCAGAGGCCAAAGTATCACGATAGGTCGTCTAGAAACGTCTGGCTCAAGGTCATCTTTTGTTCGTACTTCTCAGCCTCGCTCCATCTTAATCTTAGCCCCACATGTACACCCTCCTCTTGCTCTTCCTACTCCTCACCACCTTCATCCTCTACTCGCGCTACAAAAACAGGCCACCACCGGGCACCAAGGTCGCGCCTGGACCCGCTGGCCTGCCCATCCTCGGAAATGCACATCAACTCGGCCAGCCACCGCATCGGCAAATCACGACGTGGGCGCGCGAGTATGGCGAAGTGTACAAGATCCGCTTGGGATGGAACGACTGGTACATGGTTTGCTCGCCCGAAGCGTGCAAAGACATCCTCGACAAACAGTCTGCCCACACGAGCTCGCGGGCGCCGGTCCCTGTCGCTGGCGATACGCTGAGCGGCGGTATGCGCTTCTTGTTCATGGAATATGGGCCAGAATGGCGCAAGTTGAGGGGTATCAGCCACAAGCTTCTGACGCCAGCTGTGAGTGCCACGTTCAAGCCAAGTCAGGAATTTGAGGCGAAATTGTTGCTTGAAGAGATTGTAAAAAATGCGGACGCGGACAAAGGGAATGAAGTCGGTTACAAGGCGATTAGGAGGTATACTGTCAGCGTGATCATGACGAGTACGTATGGGAGAAGGATTCCAGAATGGGTAGGTAGTATCTCGAAAGCATGGGGCGCGCGAGCTGATTACAGTAGGACTGCGACGAAGTACATGGCATCTATAGCATCATGAACGACTTCTCTGCCATGGCCAAACCAGGCACATTCCTCGCCGACACACTCCCGTTCCTTGGTAACCTCCCACCACGTCTGCAATGGTGGCGCAAAGGTGTTCAACCCTACTTCGACAAGCAAGCCAAGCTCTGGATGTCCTTCTGGACTACGTTGAAAACGCAAATGGAAACCAAGCAAGCACCCGAATGCTTCGTCAAGCAGTTGATTGAAAGCGACTACGAAAAGCAAGGCATCAGCGAACTCCAGGCTGCTTTTCTAGCTGGTAGCATGATCGAAGCGGGCAGCGAGACAACCTCCGCAGCCCTCAACACCGCCATCCTGTACCTGAGCGCGAACCCACACGCAAGAGAACGAGCAGCCGCCGAGATCAGCAAAGTAACCAGTAGCTCACAATCCCCCACCTTTGACGACGAAGCCAACCTGCCCTACATCCGCGCCATCGTCAAAGAAACGCTGCGTCTCCGGCCTGTAACCAACATCGGCACACCACATTATACAACCGCGCCCATCACGTACAAGGGCATATACATACCCGCCAAATCCGTCGTATGCCTCCAACAATACCCCATCCACTACGACGCCACCCTATTCCCGGACCCGCACCTCTTTCAACCCGAACGCTACCTCTCCCACCCCCTCGGCTCAGGCCACTACGCCGCCGGCCCAGCCACAAGCCGCGACCACTGGGCGTTTGGCGCGGGACGCAGAATCTGCTCTGGTGTGCATCTTGCTGAGAACAGCATGTTCATTGTGTTGGCCAAGTTGTTGTGGGCGTTTGATATCCTGCCGCCTGTTGATGAGCAGGGCAAGGAAGTCGAGGTTGATACTGGCGATGAGGCATTTGACACGGCGGGCAGTATGACGACGGCGAAGCCGTATCGTGTACGGTGGCGGATCAGGAGTGAGCAAGTGCGGCAGACGGTGCTGAGGGAGGCGGCCGAAGCGAAGAGGGACGGGTATGTGTTGAGGGGTGTGCACGTGAGTGAAGTAGGTGTTGAGCTGTAGGTTCTGGGGTAAGGCAGGAGCCTTGTGGGTGTTAGCTTGCTGGATTTAGTTTATTTTATTTTTCGCCCGTTCATGTCGGATTAGATGTTTTTCACCACAGCAACCCATTTCGTCATTGTTTGTGCTGCTTCCGCGTTTGTTGTCTCCACTCGAAGGGGCGTGCCCCCGCCCACCTTCCCCTCTTATCCTGATATACTTTCCAATCCCATCGCAACCACTGGCCCATATTCCTCAGAATTCAACCGGTACCATGGCATCGTCCGGAGAGAAAAACCGTCCACGTAAACCATCGACCTCACCCTCACACTCATCCTATCTCATGTCGTCTACCGGGGACTCAGAGCGCCCACCCCTCTCGCCAGCGGACTGTCGCACCCTCGAGAAGATATTGCACGACGTCCGCGGTTCTTCACCCATATCCTCGACACCCTACTTCAGCCACGTGGCCCCAGGCTCGCCAGGGATCGCAGCGACGGCGAGTAGCAGCGTCTACTCAGGCGATGAAGACGACGACGGGAGAGAGTTTGTAGATGGCGACGAGAGAGACACGGGCTACGAGGACGAGGATGACAGCATGGAGCTGAGCGATAGTGAGCAGACATCGGCCGAAGCAGAGGATGGAGACACTATTGAGGATATCATGAATTTGCCTGGCAAGACGGCTCCACCAGCGCCTATCCAAGACTTCAGCAGCTTGTATGCTCACGACCAGCCTACGCCGGATGAGGCCATGCAAATGAGGCTTCATCGCGCTGTTATTGAGAGGGAGCTAGGGGAGCCAAAAGTGGACGGCACGACGCTGGAGGAAGGCGCGACTCCGATCTTCCAAGTCCTTCAAGAGCGAATTGGAATGCATCACATGGAAGACGGGGAAGCAACGGCAAGTGGGCTCGATATAAACCTATCTCTAAGCCATCAACTACAACGCTCGCTAACAGTTTCTTCAGTCTTTCCAAGATTACAGCACTGGCCCCTCACGATCTATCCCAACCCGACGCCGAGCTTCAGAAGACCCACCACCACCCCCATCCACCCCATTCACACCCAATGACATCACCCAGGAAACGCCCTTTGCAAAGACACTCACCTACTTCAAACAGTACAAAGGCAAAGAGAACTCGCCATGCAAGCGGCGCCGCAATGCATGCGCGCCCGCCGAAATTGCGGAGCTAGCACGAGAAGCCGCCGTCGAAGAGGAAGAAGCAAAAGAAGATGCCGAGCTGGAAAATCTGGAGCAGTACCGCGACATGGATCTCGCGCCCATGGAGCCCGTGATGGAGAGTGTCTCGGCTGGCGATCTGATTACGTGCGGGACGCCGGCCAAAGCGAATGACAAGTCGCTCTTGGGACGGACTTGGTCTGCATCTGACCTGGTTTCGCACTCCCCACTAGGTTATGCGGCTGAACCGACTTCACCACTTCATCGTAATGCGGACATGGGGAACGCCGTCGCTATGACACCTTCACCCCGGCGCCATACATTGCCCATCGAGCAAGACGAAGATCAAGATGCGGATCGTGAGGATTCGGAACCTGAGTCGCTGGAACAGAGACAGATTATTGTGTACGCGCAACACCCTACATTTGTCACCGTGGTTGGCTTGTTGCCTGCTGCTATGTTCTGGGCAACTGCTGCGCCGGTGGTCAAGTATGCGCATGGGGCGTTCGACGCGCTTGTTGAGAAGGTGAAGAGTTTGAAGGTGTAAGGGACTAGGCTGGAGAGGTAGGAAGAGAGTATGTGACGGGTTAGGCAAGGTACGGCGTATATTGTGTGCGAAAAGTCTCTGTAGCCTTCAGCATTCACGACCTTTTGTACACAAGATCCATGTATGCTTAAAACACATAAAGCAAGCTAGGAAAATTGTTAGGTACTGCCCAGAATAATGAATGAGACGGAAAGATTGTAGTTATCGGATTCAGAGTTACTTTTTTTTTCACTACTGGACTGAGTAGGCAGGCCCCGTCCGAGTGCTGTGAGAAAAGGATTTACAAAAGCTAACCCCAAGAGAAGCTAAGTATTTACCTGGACCACCCCAAAGCCCAACGAACGCCGCCCAATGCATGCCATTTACACCAGAAACGCGTTCCAACTAATTCCCAATATCAGTCCTCTTCCTTCCTTTTCGTACCTGCTTCTTCTTTTTGACCCAGCGCTGTTGAAGCGCCCCGACTTAACCACTCCCCCCATCCTCTCTTTCAACAACCCCAACCCCAACCCCATCAATAAAAAATGGCATCATCCTCGTCCCCACAAACCCCGCAACGTAGTAAGCGAACAAACACGTTGCAGTCGTGAATCCGAGGACTCTAACCGTCACCGCTCATGATTCCCCCCTCCGCCTCCCTCCACCTCGTCCTCTCCATCCGCCCCATCCTCCCCCTCATAATCCGTCAAATCATCACTCATAATATGCAATATCTGGCTAAACGTGCGACTCTTCCACCGGCCCATCCCTTCCATGAG
The DNA here is from genome assembly GCA_010015605.1 of Decorospora gaudefroyi. Classification (NCBI taxonomy): domain Eukaryota; kingdom Fungi; phylum Ascomycota; class Dothideomycetes; order Pleosporales; family Pleosporaceae; genus Decorospora; species Decorospora gaudefroyi. The sequence goes on from ML975389.1 coordinate 29,979, forward strand.
ATCCGCACAATGCAACAACGTGCGCCGCGCAGCCAGATACCCGCCTTCGAGCGCGATGCCCGTGATGCTGAAGCCGCCGCCGTGCCGTATGAATTTGACTACGTCGGTGTGGGAGGAGGACGAGGACGAGGACGAGGACTGCTGGAAATTGTGGGGGGGCGGTCCGGCGGGGGATTGGGGGTTTCGGTCGGTGAAGCCGAGTTGGCCGATGGAGATCCAGTCTACGAGGTCGAGGAGCTCGACGCAGGGTGCGTCGGTTAAAGGGCAGGTGGGGGAGGGCGGGAGGGTGAAGATGTAGAGACCGAGGACGAGGGCGGCGTGGAAGAGGGCGACGACGCTGTGCGGGTTGACGATGTCGCTTACTTTGCGGTCGAAGAGGAGCTTGTAGATGTGGGCGGCGTGTAGCACGCTTCGTCTTGCTGATGGCGTCTGGCTCCACGCGGATATGTCTTCTAGTGCGTTGACGGCCGGCTCGGGCCCCGAGCGACCGGCCGCGAGCTCGAAATAGCGCATGTTGGCGCCGAGCACCATGCAGGAGGCGTGCCAGAGGACGGCGGAGTTGAGGTCTGCGGTGCGGAGTGCGTCGATGGAGGAGCTGCTTAGGTTGACGAGGAGGGGGAGTACGTCGCGGGAGCGGGGGTCCTCGGCGTAAATACGCCAGGGTTCGAGTTGTTTCTGTTGGTAGGAGGTGGCGGGGGCGAGACGGTCGTTTGATTCGTAGGTGCGGAGTTGGAGCAGGGTGAGTAGGGAGCGGAAACTACTTGCGTCTAATTTCAAGCCCGGCGTCGGATGGAACGAGGGGGTGATGCGATTCGAATGGATGCGCGCGCCTCGTTGGACGAGATGGAACCATTTCGCGGCGCTGTTGACGTGGTAGAGTGAGTAATCGGACGGGGGCAGGATTTGCACCGTTTCCGGGCGGATAATGGGCGAGGTGGAGAGGTAGCCTGCCCACCAGCAATCTGCCTCTATGAGCCCAAAGATGATGCGTTTTGCGCATTCGATCTTGGCCCAGCCTTTCCATTTGGAATCCATGTCTAGCGCTTCGTCGAGCAAGGGATCGAGTTTTACGCCTTCGTTGGCAGAGAAGAGGCCTTGGGATTGCGCAAACTGTAAAGAAATTAGTAAGGTAAGAGAAAAAAAGGAGGGCTGGTGGACGAGGACATACGCCAATGAGCTCCGTGTACATCTTCTCTGCTTGGGCAATGCGGCTTTTTCGCTATTCGGGGTTAGTGCACCTGACAAGGGTTGTTGTTGTTGTTGTTGTTGTTGTTGTAGTAGTATAACTTACGCCGGTGATGGAGGCTAGATTCAGAGCCAGCAAGCTAGTAGCAATGATGCGCATTTGCCGATGTGGCGGCTCGTCGGATGATGGTAGTGATTGCAGTTCCGCGAGCGCGAGTTGTAGTACAGCCTGCATAATGTCTTAGCCATATCCATGGTTTCGTTCCTTACGATACTCACTGGGAATGTCCGCGTAACAAACTTGGCCGCACCCGCCGTCCCGAGGATACTAAGGCCAATCAGACACATACAAAGCAGCAACGGCCGCGGCGCATTCTTTGCCGAGAATGTCGGGATATGGATAATGGGAAGTGTGGGATGGAAGTAATAGAGATACATCTCCAAGGCAATGTCGAGAATCTCAGCTGGTGGGAACTGAACGCCCTCCACGCTCGGGCTTCCCGCAGCATCTCCACTGGAAGACGCTGTATCACCGTAAGACTCTGACCGCGTCGGACCCGAGGGGGGTAAATTGTTCAGCGTGCCCTGCAACATGCTTCTGCACTCTTCATCCAACCCCCACCGCGAATTTCTGCGTTCTCTTTCACTCATCGGCGTCTCCATAGCCCCAGATCCAACCTCGGAGAGTATGTTGGTGCAGTCGGACGAGACGAGGCTTTGCCATAGATCCGGCATCAAGCGCGAAGACCGACGATTTCGCGAGGGCCAGCAACTCTGCACTCTCTGGAAGCGCTCGCGCGGGACTCGGCTTGCTATCGATACACTGCTACCGGACGGACTGGCCTGGTTTTCCGGCAGTGCTCGGAACGCTTCATGGTCAAAGAAGCCGTCGACGGCCAGTTGATGCGAGCCGTGCGCGGTGTGCATATCATTTTCTAGTGGGAACAGCCACGTCTGCAGAGCGTCGGCTGGTGTGCGATTCGGAACCGGATTGTTGCTCTGCACGAGTTCAAAAGCCCACTGGTCCAGGCTGGAGACATGCCCGGCGGGCGAAAAGGAAAGCACTTCCATTGCGGGATCAATGGGCGGACCCATGCTCTCATGGTGATTGCGGGTCGACAGCTGGTTGTTTTCCGAGCGCGCTATTATCATAGGCGATGGTGATCGCCACGGCGTGTCTGTGCCGGGTTCGAGGTGCTGCGCCGCATTGATGAGCGCTTCTATGCGGTCCTCGCCGGGCGACGGCGGCTGGAGTCTGGAAGAAGATTGCCGTGCATGCGAGGGAGGCGACAGATGTGCAGTATACTGGTTCTCCACGTTGATCTGGGGTACCTGGGATTCTCTCCTCCGGGACATGGGCGAGAATTCCGCCTCTTCCCGAATCAGCGGAGTTCCTGCCGGGGTCGGCCCGCTTCGGTCTCGGGGTCCAGCAGGCGGGCGAGAGTCGTCCATCGAGTTGTGGCCAAATTCTTGTTGATCTTGGGGGTTTCCTTGCTCATTGCTCTTCATCCGGTTCAGCGCATTTTGCGCGTGGCCTTTGCAGTGCCGAAATAGGACGTCGCTACGGGAATGGGTTGGACACTAGCATGGAGGTTTTCCAAGGGGGAGCTCACCTGCGCGAGAAGTGCTTCTTGCACGTCGGACACTCGTAAGGTCGCTCTCGTGTATCTGGAGAGCAGGTTAGGGGTCTGCATGACCTTTGAGATCTCTTTCAACCAACTTACGCGACCTCTCGTGCCTTTTCACGTGTTCGACTACGGAAGGGTGTCAGTGTATGCCCCACAGGCAGTCCGCACCTGGGATGGTACTGACGCTTCGTGAAGGTTCTGTCGCACATGCCTACATGGTAAGGTACCAGGTCAGTATGGGGGGTGGTTCAAAGACAGTACATGGACGTTGCTTACTGCACTGTTTCAACGCCATGCTGCTCGTCGCAAACCTTGCAAGCTTCGAATGGAAGCGCGCACACACAAGTACAGAAGCAGAAACCCCGTCGTTTAGCGCGTGTATCGCAGCAGTCACAAAGTTTCAACGTGTCGATGGATGACCGGGAGAGTCGCGGCTGGTGTCCAGGTCCAGTCGCCGCCAAGGGATCGGAAAGGCGGGGGAAAAGCAACGAGCTGACTCGGTCCCAGTTTACGCTATAGGCTAGGATCCAACACTCAAAAATTCATATCGCGAACGCATATAAATCTGCAATCATGCTCTGTCCAGATTGCATGTGTCCACATGTGTAAGTTTTGGCCAACGCTCGCAGCTAGTTGTGGTTTTAATGCTGGTTGCTTGGTTAGGTATCGCCAACCACCTCCTCAACAATGCAAGCAACATACGACGGTCGACCCGGCTTGGATCACTCATCAATGTCAGTGCCATCACAGCCCGGACTGTGCCTCATCAGCTCTGCTGAAGGACAGATGACTATCCAGGGTCTTCCGATTCCAAGCTTCTCGAAGGATTCTGCCCTGCTCCAACCCCGGATCGACCGCATGTGGGACCGTGAGGCGTAGGTACGGTACGCTAGTGGGGCCATTCCCTGGCTGCTGACCGTGATCGGGTGCGCATCTTCAATCAATTACTACTTTGGATATCTGTTATAGCTGGGTTTTGTAGCGCGCATCTCTGGCTGCTTGATCTCGGAGGTCGGATGATCGTCTACCGTACATCTCACTTAGAGACAGACGACTCGGTGCTAATCATCCACGAATCGTGTTTCACCGATAGAAACGGAGTAGTCACTCATCTCCACGCTCCGAATGCACAGAAACAGCTATGGCACGGAGCATGTCGTCTCCCCAAGTCTAAACCTCGGACCCTTGTCAATTGTTCCGAGATGCTCACTGTTCGTTTCTGAGCCCGTGGAATGAGCTGTGTCTATCGATGAATTGTCCAAATATCTCACTCCGCTACCTTCCCAAAAAGATCCAGCACCGCAGAATAAACAACCAACAACACCCCACCCCCGGGCCCAAACCTCAATATTTTCGCCACATAGCCCTTATACAACGCCCCAAACCCTTCCTCCCGCGCAACAACACCCAAACTAGGCCACGCCCACGCATACTTTGGCAGCACCCCCGGTGTCTTAGCCACGCTCTGAATCCGACTCTTGACCACATCCAGCGGCGTATTAAACGTGGTGCCCACCACGCCACCCACGAATCCCGCCGCAAGATCATTCAGTGTTTTCTGCCGCCGCGGGTTCGGCGAGGTGGATGGCGCGGGTAGCTGGGCACGTACTTGGAAGATGCAGCCAAAGTAGCCGGCGTTCCAGACGATATGTCGCCAAAGCGTAGCTTCGAAGCCGTTGTATAGGGCCAGCGGGCCTTCTTGGCGCACCACCTTGACTAGGCAGTCTACGAGGCCGTTGTAGCGTGATGCCGAGCTCTTGTCTTGCAGCCGTATCTTGAGCAGTTCAAAGGGGACCACGACGAGGGACTCGGTAGCGCCTGCGCTGGCACCTGTAAGGACAGCGATGGGTTGCGTGAGTGTGGGCGCAGCGAAAAGATTTTGGTACAAGTGGGTGAAGGAGTCGTTTGCTGAGAATTTAATAGCACTGAGGCTCATCAGCTATGATTCTGTGAATACGGAGATGGGACTCAACTGACCGTTTAGGCACTTCCATCAATATCGGAGCCGTGATGCCGCGGTATAGTCTTGATACACCTTCATTCCGTATGATCTTGCGAAAACAATCGAGAACCCCATTATAACCTTCCCCATCAATCGTCTTGCCGTGTTGGAGTTGGATCCGAGTTTTTACTACGTCTAGCGGGTACCTTTCTACACGCTTAGCAGACGTTCAATTAGGTAGTATCCAGACTTTTCTTCTCACATCACCAAGATCTCGGATATCCCTGCAACAGCACCGGCGGCGAACTGGTACCGGAATGGCAATGGCTTTGCATAGTTGCTCTTCTTTTCAGCGGCAACTGGGTCTGTGGCTGGTGTTGACATGTTCCAAATTTATAGTGTACTTGTTCGAATTTCGAAGCTGCCTAGTACGGTACCTTCCCAGATCGTTCACGTCTAGCACCCGACGCGCCTACACATCGTCTTCTCTCCACTACCACCGCCACCACTTACATGCAAGCCCTAGTTCGATAACCGCAATATCGATGCCACATGCCACATGCAGGGTCCCTGGTCCTTTACACATCGTACATGGCCAAAAGGGTTGTTTTCTAGACGTTGTGGGGTATGTGGGGCTAGCGCAATAGGTGAAAGTAAGCGTCCAGGGCACGGAAAAAGTGGAGGTGGGGCATCTCGAGAGCCAACGACAGTGACCTGGAACACGAGGCCCGCTTGGGACGGAAGATGCAAAGAGAAGTCATGTGACAGCGTGTTCTGTAATACGTGTGGAAGAAAGTGAATTAAAATCGCAGGCAACAACACGTACGCAATTCACATTCGCATTACCGACGACATACCCCTCTAAGCAACAACCCCCGTCTCCCTCAACCCCTTCACTTCCTCTGCGCCCAGCCCCAAAACATCCATAAGCACCTCATCCGTATGCTGGCCCAACAACGGCGGCGGACTCCTTATCCGCGGCTCCGCCCTCGAATACTTAACCGGGTGATTCACAAGTTTGACCTTACCCACAGCCGGATGGTCCACCTCCTCAATCATGCCGCGTGCGAGGACATGTTCGTGGTTGATTGTGCCCTTGATGTCGTTGACGGCCGCGTACGGCATTCCGCTGCCTTCGAAGATTTCTAACCATTGTTGTGTTGTCTTGGTCTGGAGCTCGGACTCGACGAGGGTATCGATGGTCTCGCGGTGCTGGACTCGGAGCGCGTTTGTGAGGAAGCGGGGATCGGTTTTCCATTCTGGTTTTTGCAGCTTGTCACATAGGATGCCGTAGAGGCGGTCGTTGCAGCCGCCGACAGCGATGTTGGTGTCTTTTGTTTTGTAGGCGCGGTAGGGGACTACGGTTGCTGTTGGCGGAGCGTTTAGTACATTCCCACGGAATCGCCAGGAGGTGTGGAGGCTTACCATGTGCTGTTCCCCATCTTCCGCTGTCTCCTTTCCCCGTCACCAGCGCACTGCTGGCGATGTTGGCTAGGCCTGCGACTTGCACGTCGCTTAAGCTTGCGTCGATCCATTGGCCCAAGCCAGTCTCTTTCCGAGAGTAGAGTGCGGCTTGTATGCCGATGGCGGTGTACATTCCCGTCATGATATCCGTGACGGCTACGCCGACCTTGACGGGTGGTCTATCCCGCTCACCAGTGATGTGCATCAGTCCCATCTCTGCCTCAACCATGACATCGTAACCGGCGCGGTCGCGGTACGGCCCTGTTTGTCCGTAACCGGTCACCGACGCGTAGCTAGCACCTGTTAGCTCGAAGAGACTGCCCATTTGGCGTCGCCACTCACACGAGAGAAGGATTGAGCTTGGAGAGAGTCGCGTAATCGAGTTGGTACTTGGCCAGCGAGCCCGGTAGGTAGTTTTCGACGAGGACGTCGCATTGCTGCGCGAGCTTGTGGAGGATCGCAATGCCGGTTGGGTTGTTGAACGCGAGGCCGACGGATTTCTTGTTCCGGTTTACCTACACGAACGAACATGTCAACCCTGGCCGAGGACGGCCAATGGAGCTGAGACGTACCGAGAGATAGTATGCGCTCTCGCCTGGGAACGGGCGCTCGACGCCATCAATGTACGGCGCATCTGGCGGTCCCCACGAGCGGGTGTCGTCGCCTCGTGTAGGGTGTTCGATCTTGATAACGTCTGCTCTGTGTTGTTGGTTAACCCATGTTTTCTCGACTCTTCTTGTTAAGTAGTATGCAAACTCACCCAAGATCCCCAAGTATCTGCGTGCAGTATGGCTACCCCAAGTATCAGCCGCATTGCAAAAACAGCACCCCAAATGCAGGCAATTACCTACCCCTGCGAGCACCCTGGTCATATCCAACACCTTGATGCCAGCCAAGGGCAACTTCTCAACCAACTGCTTCTGCGTCTCCGCATCGTTCGTGGTCGAAATGTCTCTCCTCCCTAAGCGACATGGTCGCGTCGTGAACCAGCTGGTCGGATACCGCGAGCCCGTACGCGGCGCCGCCCTTACAACACGCCCAAATGTGTGCATTGTGTGATTTTGCACGCGCCATACTTGCGAAATGTCATGTTAAAGAGAAGTTGCTTTCGGCCTTTGGAAAAAAAACTTGCCCCACATGACCCTTGTGGGGTCGGCAAAAGGACTCTGGGATGTGAATGCACAGACGTTTTGTGACGGCTGTACCTATGGGCGTTGATCGTTGCGTAATATTGGATATAGAGCAGATACGGTATACATGTAGTCTTTGGAGAAGCCAGAGAGAGAACGAGAGCTTTGAAGCCTGTAGCTGAAATAACGAAGAGACAAGTTCATTATTACGCCTTCGTACCATTCGGACCATCTATACCATTCGTCCCGTTGATCTTGGATTCGTGGCGCATATATGGCTCCAATTCTTCAGAGTGAACACCGCTCGTATCGTTGGTGTTTGCGCCGTGCGAAAAGCCACCAAAGTAGTATGGTGCAAGCCTCTTCTTTTCGGCCATCTTGTCGTCTTTCACGCGGGCGAGAAGCTCCTGGGCTCTCTTGTTGGCGGAAAAGCGGTCCTTCGACGCATTAGCATGGCACCATACTGCTTCAGGGAGCATTGGAGCTTACCGGAAGAGCCTCCCAGACCTTGTAGTTAGTGCCATGCGTTTCGATCGTTCCACAGCCGCTACGGGCGTATTCGGTGAAAAGGAAGAGGCGGCTGGATTCGATCATGATAGTCAATTGATCTATGAAAATGTTAGATGCTGGTTCAAGGTCCGTTTTCGAACGCTTACCGGTCAGGATCTTCTCTGGCTGACCCTCGTGTATCCGCATGCCATGCTGATAACCTTCGTGGAACCCTCCATGGGGCGTGTGGCCGCCCTCAAAGCTACCTCCACCTGGCTGGAAATCATCACTTCGTCCGAGACCTTGTCCGTAGAGGCAAGCGAGGAATTCGGATGCCGAGTTGCGATGGAAGTAGGGAAGTCTGAAAGTGTTGGTAGCCACGTCCCAGCGTGGGCCGAACCACAAGAAGTCTGCCAACGGTGTCAAGGGGTCGCGAGACTTCGCAGTGAGTACGGTAAAGATCGATGGGTCGGTGTGGTCGATTGAAGTGCTGTTCTGCGAAGAGAATTTGGTGAGGTCGTACTTGTACGGAACCACATTTCCGTGCCATGCGACCAGATCAAATGGGCTGTGATCTTGCTGTATGGTCACAAGCTTGCCGTTGATCTTGTTGACGATATGCCAGTCAACCTGCAAGTCGTCATCAATAGCAGCTACCGGGTAGAGGAAGTCGCGAGGATTCGCAAGTCCGTGACCACCGAGAGGACCAAGATCTGGAAGCTCCCACATGGAACCCCACACTTCGGTGATGTAGCCACGCGCTACTGGAGTATCTGGAGCCAAGTTCAAGCAAAATCTGATGCCGCGCTGGATAACGCAGATTTCGCCGGGTTGTAGAAAGATTTTACCCATCTCCGTCTTAATGTCCAGGTTGCCGAGCTGTGCGCAAATGAGGAAGTCACCATCGGCGTTAACAAAAGCCCTTCGCTCCATGCTAGAATTAATCATGTACACGTATACAGCGATACCTTCCCGAATGTTGGGATCTCCGCTGCCGCATAGAGTGTGGAGACCGTCGGCAAAGTCGACCTTCTCGTCCTCTTTGGGTAGTGGGAATGGATGCCATTCAGCTTGCTCAGGCAGAGTCTCAACCTTGGAGTTGATGGAGAGAAAGCAGTTCTCGATGTTCGATTTTGATGCGATTGGGATGTAGCCATCTAAAACTGATGAGCGTTTGCCTAGGGCTGCGGTGACAACACGTACTATGAGCTGCTGCTGGTCGGCAGCGGTACATATAAGTACTGAAGTTGTGCGCGCGCGGGGCCGCGAAGGCCGAGTATGTGATGCCTTCTGTGTAAAGGCCGAATCGGACCTCTTGAGGGTTGTTTTGTGCAACAGGCAATGTGCCTGGAATGACTTCGGACTGGTGTCGGTTCCCCCATCCCGCCTGATAGTCGTACGGGTCGTTTGCACGTGTTGGTTTTAGTCTTTGGAGATCTGTGAAATGGAAAGCCTTCTGGGGGTCGGTGACGAGCTCTCGTTCCTTGAAGTCTTGCATGATGGAAGCGTTGACAATGAAATGTAGTGTAAACTTCGGTGGGCTTACTATGTCAATGTCCAAGTCTTATATTGGGGTAACCATTACTGTGGACCACTAGCTTGACATCTGCCGCAACTGGGTGGTGTGGCCCGCCCATGATGTGGTGGCGGGGCCTGGGACACTTAACAGCGGGGTTACCAATTCGGTATCTAGGCTACGGGAGCTGTGAAAGGCCCACATTTAGTGGATGAAGAAGTGAACCCGGTTAGTGGGCCACGTGAGGAGAAAATGCGATACGGCTTGCGCGTTCAATGGCATTGCATTGCAACATACACAGTAAACCCTGTGGCTCACTTGCGGGGTTCTTTATTGAATTTGATAAGACGGCCAATCAAGACTTTAGTGCTGACTCAGATTAACCGTGCGCAATGTTACTACCAGATTGTATGTACGGATTGACGAGGCTTGTTCATTTCGACGCAGCCAGAACCTCATCTACCATGAGTCCACATGAGCCGAGGTAGTTCTTCGCGTCGCACAATGAGCTCAGATCTTGGTGAGAAATCTTGTCGGTGATCTCGGGTCGTGTTTGCAGAGCTTCCAGCAGACCAGTGTCGTTCTCAATGCTCTCTTTGCATGCCTCGTAGACGACATCATGCGCCTTGGATCGACCGACATACGGCGCAAGACCCATCATCACCGCCTCGGCGACAATGAGTCCTCTGGTCGAGTAGAGATTCGTCAGCATCTGCTTCGGGTTCACCACAAGGCCGGAAAGCGCAAAGTCGGCCTGGTTGAGCGCGCCAACAGCGATCACGAAGCTTTCGGGTACAGCAACCCACTCCAGGTGCCATGGACCAGACGCACGCTCAAAGTCCGACACCATACCGTCGAGTACCAGGCCGGCATTGGATCTCAAAATTTTGGATGCCGCAAGTATGACCTCGCTTGAGATAGGGTTCCGCTTCTGCGGCATCGTAGAAGACGCGCCGCGGTGTGGTACAAACGGCTCTGACACCTCGGAGAGCTCGTTTGACGACATGATGATGATATCCAAAGCCAGTTTTCCCAGTGTACCACCAACGAGTGCAAGGTAGTTGGTGATTTCAGCAACACCGTCTCGCGCAACGTGCCATGTTATAGGTGGATCTGTCAATCCAAGGTCCTCTGCCATTTCCTTTCGAACACGGATGCCGTCATCACCGGAGCCCAATGAAGCGAGAGAGCCGGCAGCTCCTCCGAATTGAACCATCAATGCGCGAGACTTGAGCTGCTCGAGACGTTCCAGATGTCGTTGAAAGCCAGATAGCCAGATAGCGCATTTGTGCCCGAATGTGATGGGAAGAGCGTGTTGCAGATGGGTACGGCCTGCCATGGGTGTATCTCTATGCTTCCTTGAGAGATCTTCCAGGTTCTTGATGACGGAGCGCAGGGTGCGCTCAACGATTTCCAGGCCCTCCTTCATTTGCAGGATGCTCGCCAAATCCATGATGTCTTGAGTAGTTGCTCCCCAATGTACATAACGTCCAGCTTCATCGCCACACGAAGCAGACAGCTGTCGAACAAGCGGCAAGATCGGGTAGCCGACGATCTCGGTTTCGCGACGTAATCTATCGTAGTCCAGCTCGAATTGGCCGGCTTTTGAAGTCACGATCTCTCCGATATGAGAAGGGATGACATTGCACTTGGACTGTGCTCTTGCCAGCGCCGTCTCGGCATCCACGCAACGATTGATGTATGCCTTGTCGTCGAATACTTTCCGGATCTCATCGGTTCCAAACAGAGTGCGGAAGATGACCGAGTCGATGGCACTCACGCTGCCTAGCGATCGGCGTTGGGGGCGGACAGCAGCCAGCCGCGGGATGGCACGCAGGGGAGCACGCCGAAGCAAAAACATGATGAATTGTAACTATATCCAGCAAAACTTCAAGGAACTAGGAGAGCAAAACGAAAACATGAAGAGAGCCGCAACCGCACGCGAAACATGGCGGCTCCCAACCAGGCGGTGGGCGTGTGGGACGGTTTGGTGCAGCACAGCATCGTGTGGGGAAGACTTTGCCGTGGCCGGGCTACGAAGGGCCCCTGCATTTAGCGGCAGGAAAAGCGGTTAGGCTATGGGGTCACATGATCCACGCGGCATTTTGGCGTTTGGTGGCGGAATACGCGTCAAGCTCCACGCAGTCACATTATGACACTATCACTCTCGGACGAATAACGAAGCCACGCCCATGCCTGTACTGGCGCACATACTTACAATGCCCATCTCTTTGTCCTGGCGCTGCAGCTCAGCAAAAAGCGTCGCCGTCTGACGAGCTCCCGTCGCTCCAGTGGGATGCCCAAGCGCTATCGCACCTCCATTCGGATTGACCTTGTCCTCGTCGAGACCCAGTTCCCGGATGCAAGCGATAGTCTGGCTTGCGAAAGCTTCGTTGAGCTCAATGATGTCAATATCCTTCAGCTCAACACCCGTCCACTTCAGTAATGCTGGTATGGCGAATATCGGGCTGATGCCCATTTCATCGGGTGCGCAACCCTTGACTTGAGTGCCCACAAAGCGGCCCAGTGACTTGAGCCCACGCTCTTCTGCCCAAGACCGTCGCGCGAGTATGGTGGACGACCCGCCATCGGAAATTTGAGACCTGGCATGTTAACTTTTGATAACTAGGGGGGCGGTAACCACGACGTACGAGTTGCCTGCAGTACTCTTGCCATTTTCGCCAAATACAGGCTTGAGCGTTGACACTTTCTCAAATGTCAGACCATGTCTGATCCCATCGTCCTTGGTCACCTCATAGCCCGAAGGCTGTCCGGTCGCCTCGTCTATTCTCTGGACTGTCACGGGTTCAATCTCCCAATCGAATCGACCCTCTTTTTGGGCGCGACTTGCACGGCCGTGGCTTCGCACGGCGTACTCATCCTGCGACTTCCGATCGATCTTGTACCTCTCCGCCACGTTCTCAGAAGTGATGCCCATGGGCATCAGGCAATCGCGGGAGTCTTTGACATCTGAGCCCACAAGAGTAGGGGAGACGTCGGTGGGAACGCCCCGCGAGCCGTAATTTCTTGACATGCTCTCCACACCTCCAGCGAGCCCCACGTCAATCTGGCCCACCATGATGGCGTGAGATATGTGGGTAATGGCCTGTAGACTGCTCGAACATTGACGATTGACCGTGTGGAATGTCGTCGAGGTCGGAAACCCAGCGTGGTTGAGGGCCATGCGTCCTGTCTTCGCGAAGCCAAGTTCAGCCAGGACGTTCCCGATCATGACATCGTTTACGTCGTTCGTTTCGATTCCAGCTCGCTGTACGGCAGCTTTCATGATCTACGGAGCGTTAGCTGTTTGCCAGCATGTGCTTCTCCCAAAACTCACCGGCATCAAAATGTCTTCCGGATGAGCATCTTTGTATCCGCCCTTGAAGCTACGATTGATTGGCGACCTGACTGCAGAAAGCAAGACAACATCGTTTGGACTTTTTTGCAGCACATTGCGCGCAGCTCTGCCGAAAGATGCCATTTTTCATGAGGCCACCGCGAAACACTCCACCAGACATGCACAACATGTTCACAAAAGTGGTCGTCTAGCGCATCTTCAAGCATGCAGGAACTGCCGCATCGTCTTCGCGCTGTGGCGGGGCTGATGCTGTTGTGGGGCGTGGTCGGGAAGACCCCTCCATGACGAATCGTAGAACACGAACAACGATGCTTACCGAATGCAGCCTGCATGAAGACGCGACTATTCCCATTGACCCTTTTGACACGCAAATTCACACAAACGCGGACTTGGACTATGGCGCTTCCGAACAAGTATCAGAATGGTAGCATCGACTCCTCGACCAAAGGAGTGTATAGAGCGTCGCCCGTGAAGCTCATGATATACGGAAATGGTGAGACATGTCCTTGCTAGGGCTTGGAAAAGAGCTAAAGAAATGGCACAGGAACAAGCAGCCAACTTGCAGATGTTATCGGAGAGCTCGGCGCGACAAAGGCATTCATAATCACGGGCCGGTCGCTATACGAAAAAACGCCAGTGATCAAGAACATTGAGAGAACACTAGGCTCAGCTCATGGTGGGACTTTCAGCAAGATCGGACAGCATGCGTAGGTTGAGGCCGCTCATGGTGAGTTAGCGGAGACTAATACCGGCAGACCCATTGGCGACATCAAAGAAGCCACGGCATTGATGTCAAAGTCGGGATGCGATGTCCTCATATCCATCGGCGGTGGTTCGCCCATCGATTCGGCCAAAGCTATTGCATACAACATCCATGAGGAGACTGGAAAGTGGATCCCTAGCATCGCCGTACCGACAACACTGAGCGTGGCCGAGACAACACAAAACGCTGGGTTCACAACCGAGGAGAAGCACAAGATTGCCGTCAGCCACCCAGAGCTCGTACCCAAGGGTGAGTAGCAGCCTAGTCTGATAACCCGCACTCTCGCCTGACCGGTATCAGCTGTTGTTTATGATGGCGAGCTTGCCGTATACACGCCTCTGCATCTTTGGACCAGTACTGGGGTACGTAGCTTTCCCGGCCGAAGAGCGGCTATCAGGTCGGATCTGACAGCAGTTGAACAACGTAGATTCGGTCGCTTGACCATGCCGTGGAGCTGATGTACCACCCGCTTGCGGCCGAGATACCGACCAAACGCATGTCGTTGGAAGCGATCAAAGATCTCTTCACGTACCTGCCGCAATCAAAAGCCAAGCCCCAGGATGCAGAAGTGCGCACGAAACTCTTCCTCGCCTGCTACTCATCGCTTTTCCCCTTCCTCTACACCGGTGGCGTCGGCCTCAGCCACAGCATCGGTCATGCGATAGGGGCTACATACAGCATCCCGCACGGCATTACGAGTTGCCTCAGTCTTGCGCCGACTGTGCATTTCAAAGCCAGCAATACAGACGAGGCAAAGCAGATTGCACGAATCATGCCGTACATTGGGAAGCAGAGTACTGGTAGTGATGAAAAGGACGCGCACATGGTGGCGGACGCCATCTCCGGGCTGGTCGAGGAACTAGGACACAAGACCACCCTGACTGCAGTAAGTACTTGGGCAGCACGTACAAAGGGCACACACTGATGAGGCTGCAGTACGATGTACCGACTGGCGATGCCGAGGAAGAGGCCATCGCATCGCGCGCACTGCATAGCAAAGACCACAAGGATTTCGCCAGCCGTGAGTGTTGCAGCGCGACGTCATCGCGTTCCCATACTGACACGTCGACAGTGAAGGAGATCGTCCACAATCTGTATTGATGCCGCCAGCGTTATTTCGGCGTCCCCCAGGCATGCATGTCTGTAATGTAGCGAGTCTTGCCAGTGACAATACAATAACTAGAATTTGTTCCATACAATCTCGGAGCCCTGCGCTGCCCGACGCGCGAGCACGTGAGCGGGACTCGGAAAACTTTTCCTTATCCGGCCCCATGTCTTTATCCGTCCCCAACACTGACCAATCATGGCGCGTTTTGTCCGCATCCTCCGCATCTTGGCCGGAAAAGGGCACATCCACACGCCGAGTTGTGGAGCTTTCTTTCACCCGCCATCGGCACGGCATTTGCGTCGGTCGACCCGCATCGGCTAGCCTTCCTGATGCAAGCCCCTCGTGTGGGGAGTGTCAACTCCGCAGCCAGAAAGTTGTTCTATTTTATTTTAGACTACGTACTTACGGTTCCGCACACGAAACTGACTTTGGAGTTTGTGGCGACATGTGCAGCTGGTTCTGGTGTTAGGTAGTATTGCGTCGAAACGTCTTATTAGGTACCTACTGGGTCGCATTGAACTTGGTATCAAGCTGAAGCTCGCTCTTCTTTTCTTACCTTCTACCTATCTTTTGGACTCGCAGCGCACTGCTTCACGATGCAACGATCCCTCCTCTTCACGGCTCGCCGTCGTGGCCCAGCCACGGGCCTACGATTCTTCTCCGCGAGCGCGTCCCGACCAGCCATCAATAAGATCGTATCCTCGGCCCAGGAAGCTATAAAAGACATGAAGTCCGACACGACCGTCCTCGTCGGTGGTTTCGGCTTCTCGGGCGTACCGAATACGCTCATCAACGCGCTCCGCGACCGTTCAGATCTCACCAACTTCACCGTTGTAAGCAATAATGCTGGAATGCCTGGCGTGGGCCTAGGGCAGCTTCTGGAAACGAAGCAGATTGGCACCATGATTGCTAGCTACATTGGCGACAACAAGGTGTTTGAGCAAATGTATCTAAAGGGCCAACTGAGTCTGCACCTGACTCCGCAGGGAACGATTGCTGAGAAGTGCGCTGCCGGTGCTGCTGGGGTGCCGGCCTTCTACACACCAGCAGCTTATGGAACAATAGGTAGGTGCGCGAAATGTTACCCCTACCCCGAGTCCAGCTTTGCTAACTAAACACAGTGCAAACCGGCGAACTCCCCGTACGCTACAACACCGACGGCACCATCGCCAAAATGGCACCACCCAAGGAAACACGCGAATTCAACGGGAAGTCGTACGTCATGGAGGAAGCCATCTTCGGCGACTATGCATTCGTCAAGGTCGCCAAAGCGGACCGGCTGGGCAACTGCCAGTTCCGCAAAGCACAGAACAACTTCAACGAGGCAATGGGCAAGAACGCCAAGGTAACGATTGTGGAAGCGGATGAGATTGTAGAGGATGGCGAGATCGCGCCTGAGGATATCCATCTCCAGGGTATCTATGTCAAGAGGGTGATCCAGAGTACCGAGGAGAAGAAGATTGAGAGGAAGGTGTTTTGGAAGAGCCCTGAGGAGCAGAAGAAGGCGGTGCTGGAAGGTGGTACGTTCTGCATCGCACTAAGTCGGTGGCTACTGTTGCTAACCGGCTACCTTAGGCTCAACCGAAGCATCACACAAGCGCGAGCGCATTATTAAACGCGCGGCACAGGAGTTGAAAGATGGCATGTATGTCAACCTCGGTATTGGCATGCCTCTCGCCGCCCCTGCCTTCCTGCCGGAGGGTACTGAGATCGTCTTGGAATCGGAGAACGGCATTTTGGGCATGGGACGGTATCCTAAGCCCGGTGAAGAAGGTACCTGCTTTTTAGAAACCTTTACACGGCACAACTACTAATACGCATCCAGACCCCGACCTGATCAACGCTGGAAAAGAGACCGTGACCCTGATCAAGGGTGCCTCAACGTTCGGCAGCCACGAGTCTTTCGGCATGATCCGCTCAGGAAGGATAGACGTCGCAATGCTCGGCGCCATGCAAGTAAACCAATACGGAGGTACGTCACTTGCGCCCACATCTTACCCCGTATCTTCGCACTAACGTTTTATCCAACAGATCTCGCAAATTTCATGCTTCCCGGCAAGGTAAAAGGCATTGGCGGTGCCATGGACCTGGTCGCCAACCCTACGCAAACCAAGGTTGTCATCACAATGGAGCACGTGGACAAGAAGGGCAATCCTAAGATTCTGAACCAGTGCACGTTCCCGCTTACGGGTCAGAAGTGCGTCAGCACGATTATTACGGACCTAGCCGTGTTTGACTGTGATCGTATCGAGGGGTTGACGCTCAAGGAGCATGCGAAGGGTGTTACGGTCGATGAGATTAGGAGTAAGACTGAGGCGCCGTTCAAGGTCAGTGAGGATTTGAAAGAGATGAGTGTTTGAATGAAAAGTA
Organism: Decorospora gaudefroyi; assembly: GCA_010015605.1. Lineage (NCBI taxonomy): Eukaryota > Fungi > Ascomycota > Dothideomycetes > Pleosporales > Pleosporaceae > Decorospora > Decorospora gaudefroyi. Next base: position 46,932 of record ML975389.1, read on the forward strand.
AATTTCACCGTGTTTCGTCCAGCCAAAGCATGATACGTCCGGGTCAAATATCTTCGTGTTCCAAATCTCCAGAGTTGAGCATCTACCAATCTACTTACTCCCCCCCTCCACCGCATCGAGCGCAACATACGCCGGCGCCGGCAGATCCTCACTTATATCCCCCGTAGCAGACCAATGCTTGTACACCAATTTCTGCCCCTCCACCTCATCCGCAATCGCAATCGCCATATCCGCCACACTGATCCCCGTCAACCGCCCCTCAAATACATCATCACCCTTTTGTTCTCCCTCAAGCACCATATCATCAACACTAACCTCATACCTGCCCGTCCGTTTGCCCGGTCGATACAAAGCCGACGGACTCACAAAACTCCATCGAAAAGACTCGTTCCCATCAAAGAACATGAACGCCGTCCTCCCCGCCTTGATAAAGTCACTCGCATTATCCTTACTCCGGATCTGAGTCTCATACTCCGCCATCACTTGCTTGTCTTCTGCCGTTGGAGACTCGGCTAGACGCGCTTCCCGGTAGCGACGCAGACTCGTGCCCATGATGCCGAGGCGCTCCTCCATGTACGCGATGTGGGCCAAGGATGTGGAAATGGCGCGGCGGTAGGCGAGGAAGAAGTCCGGGTGGTCGACACAGCATGTTTGCGTGCCGGGGATGTGGAGCGAGCCTGCGCCGCCGACGAAGAGGAAGTACTTGGCTGGGCAGAGTTTGTAGGCTAGGATTATTTTGCGTACGGTTTCGAGAAAGGGCACTGTTTTTGTTGGTTAAGTTTCCTGTCTCGCTAATCTTTTTCGTTCCCCGACGGGTGAATGAAGCAATGGGAGGGGAGAGACGTACTGTACAGCAATGCACCAGCCCCCGCTGTATGTGGCCCGTATTCCGAGACCAAGACATCGATGCCTTCAAACTGCTTGGCTAGCTCTTCAATAGACACTTCATCGATATCCACGGGTCTGGGGATGTAGCGCTCGTGTTTCCCTAGCTTTTCTGGCTTGCGGGAGAGGCCGATTACGGTATGGCCGCGGTTGAGCAGCTCGACGCTAAGGTAGGAACCGCCGAAGCCTGCTGGGCCGATGATGCCTACGCGGAGAGATTTGGGCGTTACCATGGTGGCCTGAGAGACGTGGTGGTTGAGCTCGTAGAGTGAATGTTCTTTCACATGATATCTTCACTCATGGCTGCTATACCCATTTAGATTTCATGGGTGTAGTGATGCGGAGGTATTGCGCCGAGGCTGATGTGTTGGGGTAGCATGCTGGGGAAGTGAGGGGTGAATGTGGGGCACTGGTAAGTAGCCATGCAGGGACTTGGAGTGACGCTAACCGATTGGATGCATACAACCATCAAGGTACGGGGGTACTGGTACAGCAGAGGAAAGCTTCAACAAACTTGTTACACGGAAATTTGAAGCGAACCCCTTGGGCAAATTCGAAAACATCATCCCAATCTACACTATCGCACTATGACAGAAAACTACGCATTCATCGGTCCGTCACCACCCAAACCAACCCCACATCTCAACTAACACAGTAGGTACACAGGCCTCGGAGCAATGGGCTACGCAATGGCCTCAAACATCCGCCGCAAAATACCCTCCACATCAACCCTCTACATCAACGACATCAACCCCTCCGCCTGCTCCCGTTTCCGCGCCGAACACAGCACCCACGGCCCCATAGAAACCGTCTCCACCGCCCGCGAAGCCGCCGAGCACGCAAAAATCCTCATCTCCATTGTGCCCGGCGGCGCAGACGTAAAGAAAGTATACCTCGATGCCGAGAATGGGGTCATCGCCGCAGCCAAGGACGCGGACAGGATCATGCTGGAGTGCAGCACGATTGATGTTGAGAGTACGAAGGAGGTGGGGAAAAGGCTGGGGGAAGCTGGGCTGGGGACGTATATCGATGCGCCGGTTTCGGGGGGCGTGCCAGCTGCTCAGAGTGGAAAACTAGCCATGTTGATTGGACATTCGGGACCGGAGTCTGCGAGCTCGGTGTCTGGGCGCTTGGAGAGCGTTTTGGGGCTCATTGGGTCGCCGGATAAGTTCTTCTGTGAGTGTTGCCGTATACAACACCACGTCCACACATACCTACCTATGCTAATGTTGAGTTTTTTTTTGGGCAGACCTAAATACGCTAGGTGCAGGCCTCACCGCGAAAATAGCGAACAACTACCTGAGCGGCACCGTTCTGCTCGCCACGGCCGAAGCCATGGCACTAGGTGTAAAACACGGCTTGGACCCTGCAGCCCTCTACCAAGTGATCAAGCACAGCACGGGTCAGTCCTGGATGTGCGACCATGTCATGCCCATCCCCAACGTTCAGACCGAGTACTGGGTTCCGTCCAACAGCGGGTACAAGCCAGGCTTCAAGACGCAGATGATGCTGAAGGATTTGGGCTTGGGGGTCGAGAGTGCGCGCCAGGTGGGCGTCAGGCCGAGTATGGCGGAGAAGGCGTTGGAGGTGTGGGAGGGAGCGGCGGCCGACGAGCGGTGTGTGGATCGGGATGGGAGTAGTATTTATTTACATGTTGGGGGGATATTGCCGGAAGGGTACGAGGATCGGGGACAGAGGGGAGCGGATGGGGGATGGGAGTTTGCAGATTAGGCATTTTTGCTTTTCTGTGCCGATGTACATTGCTTTTTAATTCTCCGTAGTAGTTGGTGAGAAGAGGATAAGACAACACTTGCTGTGCTTAGTGGCCTTCTTCTTCCTCCGCTAGTTCCGTAGTGAGACAAGTTCTCTTCTATGCTGCCTACCGCCCTTGAAAGAAATTCTGAAACACGTCCAGCACAGCATCAAAGCCTGCCATCTCTCCAAGCTTCAACACATGCTCGTTCCTACCAATCTTGGCTGGATCTCCATCCTCAACCCACCGGCTCGTAACCCCATCCGCGCTCGGTCCATACACCCTCGCACCCAGCTTCCCATTCCGTACCGGTGGCCACGGATCTTCACCATTGACGAAGTTGATGAAGTCTTCCGCATACGCCCTCGCTACCTTGAGCTGCGCGTGATCCAGATGCTCGTTGTAGTTTTGGAAGAGATAGGAGACGTCCAGGATATGTCCTGCCTCTCCTTGGAAGCGTCCCTCCCAGGGTATACCTTCGTTGAAGTGGTAGAGGAAGAACTTGTTCTCATCTGTATTGGGCCAGCCTTGGGCGAAGGCGCGGGCAGGAGCATAGAAAGAGACCTCTGATGCGAAACGGAGGATTGAGACAAGGGCTTCATCGTCTTTGGTATCGGGTGTGATGTTGTAGGATGAGAGGAGGTGCTTAGCTGCATCCGGACTGGATGAGAGTGTCTTGTTCACGGATTCGATGAATTTTTGAGCGATACCTGGATTGCGCTCGTCGAGGCCCATGTATGCGAGAATATTTGCCTAAGGATAGTGAGCGTAAGTGGTGCATAGCTGGAAGTAATGGACATACATCGAGCTTTGATTCGCCAATCATCAAAGCTTTGCACCACTTCCGGCCTGGCATCATGAATACTGGATTGTCCTCTTGCGATGAAACAGTGAGGAAGTCCGGTGCGCCAGGAACGGTGTCACCATCAATTGAAGGTAGCAATGGCGCTCCCGTGGGGACCTTTTGCCATAAGTCGTCCGCAGGTATGCTCAGAAGCGCCTCGATACGATCTTCTGGGGATTTTTCTGCTAGGCCAAAGGCCTCGATGACCTTTTGGTACGCTGACTCTGCCACAACCTCAGGAATCGGCTTGAAGAGCAAGACCGCTCCTCCCGTACTGAGACATCGCTTCATGAGCGGCTCTTTTGAGCAGAGGAACATTGTCACAGCCACTGCGCCTGTTAGTCGCGGACAGAAATCAATGTTGCATGAACGTACAACCGCCAGCGCTTTCTCCACACGTGGTAATCTCGTCTGGGTCGCCGCCAAAACCACCGATGAACTTTCGGATCCATTGCATTGCCGTGCGCTGATCATGGAGGCCATTGTTTGCTTTGTACCCTGCTTTTCGAAGCTCTTCAGATGTCATGAAACCAGCAAGGCCCAGTCGGTAACTGAGTATGTTAGTAATGGGCCGGCGCACTGTGAAGTGTTTGCATACTTGATGGTGACGCCGATCATCGGCTTTCCTTTCTCAGCCGACATGTTGACAATTGTAGCCGGGTTATAATGGGGATACCATGAAGAGCCAACGGCGAACCCACCACCGTGTATGAAAACATAGACGGGCAGCTTGGCGTTAGGGTCGATGGCACCATCCTTGGTCGTGGGGACGGTAATGTTCAGATTCAGGCCTTCAAGATCAGAGTGCGTGGGGACTTCTGGGAGGGGCAGAGAGTGTTGGATGAATCCGAATTCGCGATTGATAGCTCCGACTGGCGATACTGGAGGAGGACTAGTAACTGTCAATACTTGCACTTGAAAGGTTGAATGCAGAGACTGACCCGTATTTCGTAGCGTCCGTACTTCCGGATGCGTAGCTGTCTACGAGCTCGGCTGTAGCGAGTCGGTTTTTCAACGAAGCATACTTCAGGCCTAGGAACTGTACTGCTCCCTGCACCGTGTTGCCCTTCAGCTCGCCTAGGTGCGCATGCTGGAAAGTTGCCGACATACTGGTTCGTGCTTGAGGACGGGAGAAAAGTAGCCAAGGCGCAACCGTTGCTGCAGTATGGAAATTTCGAGTGCAATCGACTGCTTCCTTTGCGTTTGCGAAAAAATAGCGTCAGATCGGCAGGAGTGAAGGTTGGCCCGGGTTGGGGGAATAATCTCCGCGATGCGCGGGGGGTTGTAGAGGTTTACCCCGCATGGTGGCAGCCTCTCTCTACCTGCTGCCTACATATCGGGGGTGGGGCAAACGGTACCTAGATACCTAGCTATTTGCATTCAAGATACCAGCGGAATGTGGGGGGCATGAAGGCAATATCTCCTGCATGCGTGAGAGGCTTGTTATTCGCCGCATCATGAGGCGGCTCGACATGCATGCAGCCGGCACGTGACGTGGCTGCCCGACCCGTTTAGAGGTACCGTACTCGCCCTCCAACATTGTACAGATTGTGCTCATTATGGCCGTCACCAAGATCGGCCTGCCGCAGACGGATGCCTTCGTCGAGATTGCTCTGCTGGATGGGGGTAGCTTCGTCGCCGACCTGAGTAGGATGCATGCTGGTGAGAGCGGGACGTTCCGCATGTACAACTGGGCTTTCTACATCTCACATCAGGGGCGACATGTTCTCTGGGATCTCGGACTGGACGGGGTATGAAAAGGCCGTTCCAAAAATCATCATCTTGTCCCTGTTCTGATTCGCGCGTTGCAGGATCGAAGTTGTTATACGCCTTGGGTGAACAAGTTCATGCTGGAACACGTCAACCACGTCGGCCCAAGCAGGACTATAGATCAGCAGTTGTTGGAGCGAGGCGTCAAAGCGGAGGACATTGACACAGTCTTGTTCAGGTATACCATCACGGCGATTCTGAATACTATCAACTGATAATGGGCAGCCATGCTCATTGGGACCACTCGCGACCCATCAGCGATAACTTCCCAAACGCAAAAGCATACTTCGGCCCAGGTACGAGAGCAGGATGCGAACCAGGTCACCTAAAAGACCCAAGTCTGCAGTGGGACGGCCGGTTCTTCGATCCCGAGCATTGCACTGAGAAATGGGAAGAGTTAGAAGGCCACTGGCAACAGTTTGGTCCGTTCGAAAGAGCGCTAGACTATTTTGATGATGGCAGTTTTTGGATTCTCGACGCGCCAGGTCATATGCCAGGCAATCTTGCGGCCGCTGCCAGGCTGGAAAATGGCGAATGGATAGTGCTTGGTAGTGATTGTATGTTGTTCCCGAGAGACTTTCTGTTAGTCTTTACTGACCACACCCTTTACAACAGGCTGTCATTCAAGGTACGAAGACCAAACTGCTGGCGGGCGTCTGCTGATCGACTAGGGACTTGCTCGATGGGAAGCAAGATATCGCCGAGTTTCGGGGTCCTGGTGCAAAGACCATGTCGCTCCATACTGATCTTTCCGCAGCAAGAGAAACCATCAACAAGATACGGATACTTGAGAGGGAATATGGAGCCCATACTGCACTTGCGCATGACGCATCGTGGTTGAAAAAGGGCACGGATCGGGTGCTCATGTCTCTGCTGGATGACAGGATGAGACGAGCGGCCAAGGAGAAGATACCGTACGACGAGATACCATGAAGAGAATGCGTGGCCGGTCTACGCCACTTAAAGCCCTCGTTGCCGAAGAGTCTACCACTGTACATACCTGGGTAGGCTGGTTGGCGATAGACAGAATTCGGCGAAGCAATCACCTGCCCCACGTGTACATATCGCAAAGCGATTTCGTTCCCAACAAATATCTCGCTGTCATTACCATGCCCCTGCGTTGAGACTAAAACCTGCGTGTTCACTGGTGCCGCAAGGAAGCCGTCTGGTGCGGCCACGCTTGTAAGCGCGACACCCTCGTGGAGTACTTTTCGTACGGTGAGCGCTCAAACAAACTACGGCTGGCAAAAGAAAATACCAATAGCAAAATTTCAATTGGCACGAAGAGAACGCCTGTTACACTCATACTCTCAAAAACATCTACTAAAATCATACAGCCATTACCTTCTTGTTGTCCATCAGAGAGCTCGACTTTACTTGCGCAAATCTCAAGCCAAAGAAGATATAACGAGATCTCGACTTGAAGTCTGGTGATTGAGATAGAGCCTCTCGATTCCAAGCCACGACTACGCGCCAGTAACGGTCAAGAAGCCCAGCTAGCTATCACAATAACGGCTTCCCCCTCATATGTGAGTGCGGCACGTGAAAAACATCACGCACGATTGCTAGAGAATCCATAGATTTCCTTCCTTCAATCTGTATCTGCATCCATCCGTTCCGCTCAATTTCTCTCTTCCGTGTTCGCGCAATGATTACCCGATCTTGCGTGTCTTGAACTTCTCTCCGTCTGAAGTTGTCCAAGGGGTAGAGCCTTCCACATTTATTGCAATCTACTGCAATCGACTGAGAGCATATTGAGTTGAGTTATCGGTATGGCGAAATAACGATGATCAAATGACCATGTTCGATACTCCTAGGACTAATTGGCGCTAATGTTCTCTTTACTTGCCGGTAACCGGTGAAAGGAGTTATTATCCCGGAAACAATAGCTTGATCTAGCATTGATTAACAGCATATGTCGCGTACAGCATGTGTAACGATAAGATCACAGCAGAATCGTGTTCTGCGTTGCAATCGTTGGCTTGGTGATGCATTGGATGTCCTTCGGACCTAAGTCGACAATACCTTACTATGGAGTCACCTCGTACGGCACGTTCAGGGCCCCTATGGCTATGTAATAACTGTATCCAAGACTCGGGTACCGGTAGTGATGGACAGCGGAAAACATGTACAGGGAGCATGCGGTTCGGCGGTCATCCTTCAAGATATAGCAGCCTTTCTTGCTCATGTTCACGCCGGTAGTCAGGCGGTATGATATACTGATCGCGTCATGTCGTTGCTCTTGGACATGGGATTGGTGCTCCATGCTGGGATGCGTAGTAGCGCCTACCGCGCCTCATTACCGCGCCTCATTACCGCGCCTCAGAGCGACAAGGTGTCCAAGAAGATGACGAACAAATTAGCCTCAATTTTCGCTATAGCCAATAAAGGTCGCTTATTATCTTCCTAAATATCTTTGTAATTTTCGATTGTATCCACCGAAGTTCTCACTCTCTCATTTCTCACCAAAGATACTATGAAAACCACACACAAGGAGCGACCTAGGTGTTATGAATCCCCATTTCCGAACTTACATACTGTCTAATCTTCGATTACCTCCCAAACCAATACCAACACCAAAATGTCCAGCGATGCAAACCGCCAGCTTGCAGAATCTAACTCGCGTAACGAAAACAACATCAACGACACAAAGCAGCTTAAGATGAAAGATGAAGAGCATGTGATAGGAGATGATATAGGGGTAGGGAGAACAGGGCTGCGAAATTACCGCGTCTGACGTATTGGGCTAAAGTTACGCTGGGAGGGGTAGCAGGCTTCCTTTGTGGGTTGTTATTGGAAAGACATTGGGGCTTTTTCCAGCGGCGATGTGAGTAAAATATCCAGGCATTTTTGAGTTATACTTTGGACGATAACCCGAAGCGATCGCGAGCGGAATACAAAGTGCCTTGCAAAGTCAGAGGAGGAGGTGATTGTACAGCGTATACTTGAGGATACCTCGCGCAGAATACCGTCTTCGAAGGCCGACGTACGAGATATGGCAGAGAGCGACCGCGGTGGAAAGTCTGTTGGCAAGGACTAGGTTGAAAAGTTCATCAGGGCATGCACCTGAGCTGCGAACACGATGAACCCGTCCGGTACGATCGTCTGGGAGCTGCCTGCAAGGTCCCAGCGACCTCCAGCCCTGGTTCAAACTTCACGCTTCTTGGGTTGATGAAGCCGAAGTACGGCATATTTGACGAGGACACTTACCGGTATAACTTTGATGATTCCGGCTTTATGATAGGCAATATATCATCTCAGCTAGTCGTTAGACTCGTTACAGGTTCAGAGAAGCCTGAGATCTCGGTTTGGAACGCAGCTGCATGATGCATCCAATACATCAGCAAAGAAACCTTTCTACCTGTCTTTAAAACAGCTTTTAAGAAGGTTTTTACAGAGGACAACGTTTGCACATCCTTCCGAGGCGCTAGACTAATCCTACTTGACCCAGAGGCTGTGATTTGAAAGCTCAAGATGAGTCTACGCACCCGTAACTTAATTAGGTTAACAGTAGCCATGCGACTAACTACCGGTCCGATTAGCGCTAGTTCAAGGTTTCTTAGACATGCGGGTTCAAGTTAAGTACCGCTCCAACGACTGCGGAACAACCTAGGAGCCTCCTCGGTTGTTCCGCAGTCGTTAATCATCATTCAGGCTGATCCTGAAGGCTGAAGCCAATCAGATCCTACCTGGTAACACTTAGCGCGAACCCTTCACGGAAATTTTCCTCGTAACATGGGACTCCGCATGCGGCACGGGTAATGTCTTGGCTGGTGTATACCTCCGAGACAAGCATTCGGGGTGGCTTCGGGAGGAAGACTGGCTCGGAACAACTGGGTTCACGACCGATTACTCGCCTGTCTGCTACTAGTATGCAAACCATGACGCAAAGACATATTGGACCTCGCGTTTATCATCTGCGGCTTGACGTAGGATCGAAAGCTACGGTTATTTCGATTGCTAGATATAAGGTGCGGTATAGCAGGATGGGGAAGGAAAGCATCTGAAGCAGACAATCGGCGCCATGTTCACTTCGACGCGTTCCTTCCAAGCGCTGATTTTTGCGACAGGAGCATTTGCTTTGTTTCCAGATTGCACCAATGGTCCGTTGAAGAATGAAACCATATGCAACCCCTCCGCATGTATGTATCCTTTAGCGTTTAACATGTTCACAACACTGACGCTCGACAGCACCATTCGGCAGAGCGAAGTCACTGGTAGCTCTCTACACCTTGGAGGAGAAGATCAATGCCACCGCCAGCGGCTCACCAGGTGTTGCCCGCCTCGGGATACCACCGTACCGATGGTGGAGTGCGTAACTTCATGGTTGAACTTGGTGTGGGATGTTGACTGACTTCTTATGTGAATCTCTAGATGAGGGGCTTCATGGCATCGCTGGACCATATACCAACTTCAGCGCGGAAGGCGAATACAGCTACTCGACATCCTTTCCACAACCCATATTGATGGGTGCTGCATTTGACGACGAACTCATCACTCAGGTCGCCACGGTAATCTCCACCGAAGCCCGTGCTTTCAACAACGCCAACAGGACCGGTCTTGATTTCTGGACACCCAACATCAACCCTTTTCGGGATCCAAGATGGGGTCGCGGTCAAGAGACGCCCGGTGAAGACACGTACCACCTATCTTCATACGTCCAAGCTTTGATTCATGGGCTTCAAGGTAACGCGACGGATCCATACAAGCGTGTTGTAGCTACCTGCAAGCACTTCGCCGGGTAATTGGTCCTTAAGACAGTCTGCTTGATCCAACTTATTAAAATTATGGTGCTAGGTACGATATCGAATCGTGGAACGGTAACCTTCGTTACCAGAATGACGTTCATATCACCCAGCAAGAGCTTGTTGAGTACTATCTGGCTCCATTCCAAGCCTGCGTTGAGGCTAACGTGGGAGCTCTAATGTGCAGGAAAGTCTCCTCAACGTTATTGGAGAGATAAAACACTAACTAATGTGCAGCTACAACGCCTTGAATGGTGTACCGATATGCGCGGATCCCTACCTTTTGCAGACCGTTCTGCGTGAGCACTGTGGCTGGACCAACGAGGAGCAATGGATTACCTCTGACTGCGACTCTATTCAGAACGTCTACCTTCCGCACCAGTGGTCGTCCACTCGCGAAGGAGCTGCCGCCGACTCATTAATTGCTGGTACGGACCTTGACTGTGGTACCTACATGCAGGAGCATCTTCCTGGTGCTTTCCAGCAAGGCTTGGTGGATGAGGCAGTCCTCGATCAGGCACTCACCCGCCAGTACTCGTCGCTCGTCCGCTTGGGTTGGTTCGATTCTGTTGACAGCCAACCGTACAGGCAGCTTGGTTGGGACGCGGTAGCCACCAATGTGTCACAGGCCCTTGCACGCAGGGCTGCCACCGAGGGTATCGTATTGCTTAAGAACGATGGCACATTTCCGCTCTCTCTAGAATCGTCCGCTTCGCTTGGGCTGTTCGGCGATTGGGCCAATGCCACATCACAACTCCTTGGAAACTACGCTGGCGTACCCACCTACAAACATAGTCCTCTTTACGCAGCCCAGCAACTGAATGTGACCATCAACTATGCCGGCGGAAAACCAGGGGGGCAAGGTGATCCAACCACAAACCGCTGGCTTCCCATCGCTCCCGCCATTGCCGCCAGTGACGTTCTCATGTACATCGGCGGTATCGACAACAGCGTCGAGGAAGAAGGTCGTGATCGAGGTTACCTGACATGGACAGGTGCACAGCTTGACGTGATCGGACAACTTGCCCAGACTGGAAAGCCCACTATCGTTGTCGTAACTGGCGGAGGTCAAATCGACTCTTCTCCTCTCTCAAACAACCCCAACATATCCGCTATTCTCTGGGTCGGATATCCCGGGCAAGATGGAGGCGTCGCAATCATGGACATCATTACCGGAAAGGCTGCTCCAGCGGGCCGGCTCCCGCAGACACAGTACCCATCCAACTATGTCGCACAAGTACCCATGAAGGACATGGGTCTCCGCCCCGCAGAACATAACCCGGGTCACACGTACAAGTGGTACAACGGCACTGCTGTCTACGAGTTCGGCCACGGTATGCACTACACCAACTTCTCTGCCGAGATCACGACCAAGTTCAACCAAGAATACGCCATCTCCGACTTGGTCTCGGGCTGTAACAGCTCTGGCGGCTTCCTCGAACGCTACCCCTTCGTGACCGTGGATGTATGCGTCACCAATGAAGGAAAAGTCACATCTGACTACGTGACTCTGGCTTACATGGCTGGTACCTTTGGTCCTGCACCGCATCCAAAGAAGTCGCTTGTGTCGTACCAGCGTCTCTTCAACATTACCGGCGGCTCATCTGATATCGCCACGCTCAACCTTACGCTGGCTTCTCTTGTGAGGGTCGATAAGATGGGCAACAAGGTGTTGTATCCCGGGCACTACAGGTTGATGATCGATAACCAGCCGCTTACGAGTGTGAACTTTACTTTGACCGGGACTAAGGCGGTGCTGGATATGTGGCCGCAGCCTCCTGCGAATCGGAAGGGCCAGGGCGTGGAGGGTTTTGAGGATTACTTTGTTGCGGGGTATGGGAGTCTGCAGGAGACATTCGACGTATGATAGGTAAGGAGGGATAATACGTAATGACATGAGGATGAAATAGCTTTTGGGGCGGGGTGCGCAGGGACTTGTGTGCGTTCACTTCACTGTCGAGCTTGCGCCTGCGCTCGGACCCGAATTTGTTTGCTTCGGCGTTGTCCTACCTACTCTCTGAGCCTCACCCTTGCACACCAACTTCCAACACAGAAATCAAGGTGCGGCGAGAAACGAGGCGCTAGCAAACATGGTACTCTGTGACGAGTGCAACGACGAGGGCAAGTGGCGCTGCAGCGGCTGCCTCTCTGGCTGGTACTGCTCCAAAGCGTGTCAGAAGAAGGCTTGGTCGGTGCACAAAGTGCTCTGCAAGACGCTCAAAGATTTTCAGATCCGCCCCGCCCCCAAGACGACCCGCGAAGGATTCACTCGAGCCATCTACTTCCATCCCGAGGAAAGCACACCGCGCTTCGTTTGGCTCAAGCATAAATGCGTGCCTGCGGAAGACCAGCACACCAGCGCCTTCACACTTGTTTGTCCAGGAGCTCTCGCCGCCAACAACGAAGAGGAAGCAAAATATAACGACGATATTTCCATGAGGAACTCATGGATACAGCGCAATTACGCTCTTCTTCGCGAGCTGCCCTACACCATCTGGGTCTCTCACCGCGAGGGATTTTTACACGACGGGTCTAGGCACAACAAGGCCACTGACAAGATCTCTGATCTCCAGTCCCGCCACTTGTATGACTGGCGCGGTCCCATGATTGTGTACGGTAGAGAGGAGTTCGAGGGCCGCATTCAAGATCTATTCCCGGTCGACCTCCGGCTCATTAGACATTGGCTCAACAGCTACCGTTTCGAGGGTAAATACTCGCCAGAGACGTTGAAACAAGAGTTGAGCGACGTGGTGGGCGTGCGCATGAATTGCATCGGCGATGAGAAAGTCGACGGTCGTCCCAAGTGCGAAGCAGCCATGATCCCCGGCTACCACCGTATCTTTGAAGTCGAAGCTGCACCCATATCAGAGCGTCTTGGCTTCCCTGTCATGGTTTGCCGCATCCCTGGTAGTGTCAATCATTGGAAACAGCGCTCCAGCGTCGAGGGTATGTGTGCCTATGTTAATCAACCCGCCACAATGCTCCACCTGGGCTGTGAGCCCACCAACACGGAGGGCATGATGAAGAGCCAGTACGCCTGGGGCTGGGCGCCATGGAAGTGGCAGAATGACGTCGGCTCCGTCATCATCGTGCGCAAGGACAAGAAGCACCTGCTCCCTGAGCACGCAGAGGCGCTTGCCGACTTCTGTCAGAATTATCTATTGGAAATCTTTGGGGAACAAAAGGAGAGTGAGTGTGGCGTTTCAGGTTCAACTCCGGGCCTGGGAAAGGAGTATGTGTTGGAGAAGATTGCGAAGGAGAAGTTCTTGGAGTATTATGAGGCTTGGAAGGCGAGGCAGATGGATGAGGTGAAGCGGAACCAGATTTCGCCATATGATGTCTGATGTCGGTGGATTTCTTCCTACAGTATCGTACGAGTACTGTGTTGTTAAGCTTGCGGCCGACGACCACGAACATGCAAAGCGAGCGAAATACCTAGTCACCCAACGACTCCAATAACGATGGAGTCCTGTACGATTCTCGTATCCGCACTCATGTCGTAACGTTCTGTTCTTCTATGTAGTCAAAGTTTCGGTCTACAGTTTACTAGCATACCCCCCAGCCTCTTTCGTAAACAGCACCTTCATCGGCGCAGCCAGCAAATCCTCGCTCTTCAACGCCTTCCCTAGCTCCTTGAACGTCTGACTCTTTGAATGGGTCTCAAGGGCTGCTTTGTTCGCATACCTACATAGCGTATCATTAGCTCATTTCTATACGCAGAATTCCGCACAATAACGTCCTAGGAGAGTGAGTAAAAGGGACATACGTCTCCAGCATAACAAACGCCGGCGCATCGCCCTTGGTTTCCCGCTGAAGGTGGTACCGCAGGGTGCCGGGCTCATTCGCTTTTACGGATATGGCGGCTGTGGTGAGGAGTTCTTCGACCTGGGCGTTGTTAGACTGACTAGGAATACTCCTATTTTGGTTGGGATTGGTCCTGGCGGGGGTAGACCGCGGGTTGCAGTTGTTGTTATTCGTGGTTTCCGGGGGTTTGAGAAGGATATCATAAGGAAGTATAGAAGAAGGGGGGGAAATTCTTGATAACATACCCGGTCTGCTTTCCCGGGCTTAGGCGTGATGATTGCGATGATGTCGAAAGGGGAGGACATGGTGACGTAATGCGTGTTCTGTCGACGTCGGCTCCTTTCGTCTTGTGAGAAGAGAAGGATCCAAAAAGATGTTTGGCGAGACACTAGAAAGAGTTCAATGTAGGAATGTAGATCTTAAGAGGGATGCATGTCGTCGTTGTCGTGTCGTTGTAGTCGTCGTCCGGATGCTCCGCTCTTTCCAAGTGGAGCCAGCCGAAAGATGCCGAGGCACAATTCAGGGTCCCAGGGAAAGCGGACCCTCTTCATTCCTCTCGTGCTCGTACTCAGTGCTCACGTACCGGAACGCCTTGCGCTCTATCACGACGATGTACGGAGTACTGCTGCCCATATTGCGGCAGGTAACAATGCGGCAGTCATTGGAGGAGCTTGACGAGACGTCATGCGGTGCGGGGTTGGCCCCCAAAGCGCGCCTAAAACTCACAGCCCAACAGTCTGTTTTCCTTCCATCACTACAGTCAGATCCTTCGTGGACTCACCTTTGCCAACACCCTGTCCGAGACCTGGCACATATGGGCACAAAATGGAGCAATCCGCTCTGCTTGTATCGCCGGTTGTCGATACGGTACACGACCATTGCCAGGGCCCGCCTTCAGCCTCGTCAACGGATTCTGAGGAGCTTCAACTAATCCTCCCTGGAGATGCTGGCGCTGTCTCCGCATGTCTGGGCGCTGGCGAACTCCGGGAAACTATCTCGTTGGAAGAGCTAGAACAGCGTGCACAGCGAGGGTGTCCCGTTTGTATGTTTTATCACGATGCCTTACATAAAGTTGCCTATAAGGGAATGCGTCGGTCACAGAAACCAGAGGTGATAGGTCGCCTTTGCCATACGAAATATTGTATCACTAATCTCGATGGCGTTCCTTGCTGGGACGAATCGGGCGATCCCTTTCCGTTCAGTTTCTTCGTTACCGAACCGGAATACTCGGAACGGGCAGTGTATTTTGGTGGATTGCTGATGACGGCGCCCCCGATAGGCCGGATAGCACCACGTTACACGAGCTCAGTTGAGAGTTTCCGAAGAGCTTAAAGTTGGCTCAGGGGATGCGACGAAAAGCACAACTGCAGGAAAAATGACATTCCACGGCTTCCAAAACGCGTGCTGGATGTGTGAAGCCATCAAGTACGCCTACAAGATGCGGAAACGCAGACCGGGTTTTATGGCTGCCTAAGTCATCGTTGGGGCTCACGCCAGCCATTACAGACTAGAAAAGAAACATTGTCGAGGTTCAAAGCGGGTATACCTTGGGAGAGCATACCGAAGACATTTCAGGACGCGATTACATTTACGCGCAAACTTGGCTTGTCTTACATCTGGATTGACAGCCTCTGTATTATTCAGGACGATAAGCAGGATTGGCAGCAACAATCTGGCGCGATGGCAGCCATCTACAGCAACTCCTATGTCACTCTGGCAGCAGCTGTGGCTGACGACTCCAAGGCTGGCTGTCTCTACCGGAGCCCCTATAGCAAAGCCGAACAGAGTATTGCCAGACTCTCAGTTGGTGGCGTGGATATGCCTATATTTGTCAGGCGACCTTATCAACATGGTGGCTTTCCTCTCTTGAGACGTGCATGGGTTCATCAAGAACGTCTCCTCTCGCATCGCATTATCTACTTTGCGTATGAGGAGTTGATTTGGGAATGTGACGAAACTTTTGAATGTGAGTGTGGAGATGACTTGAATCGTAACCTGTTCGGGCGGCCGAAGCCACCTAAAGTCTCTGCGCTTGTTGGGGGAGATGAATTGAGGAAAAGGTGGCGTAGGGTCGTAAGCGAATACTCTACCTTGGATCTCACACATCCTCGCGATGCCCTGCCGGCTCTATCTGGAATCGTTCAGGTGTACAAGGAAGCTCTCGATGATGAGTACCTTGCAGGCTTTTGGAAGAAGTCTCTCTTGTTTGATCTCCTGTGGTACAGGGATTGCCCAAAAGATACGGTTCTCTCGCGTTGCAGAGCGCCTTCTTGGTCTTGGGTATCTACGGAGTCAAGCCTAATGGCCCCCTCAATTTCCTCAGCAAGCCTGCTGTCCCCCTCAGATTCGACTACCGAATCTTGGCAAAACTCATCGACGCAGTGGCCAGGCCATCTGGTAGCGATCCTTATGGAGAAATAGCTTACGCGTTCCTCCGAGTGCAGGCTAAGTCCTTGAAAGCATTCATTCGGCGTGATTACAGATGCAACATGACGGGTACCAGGGCGATTGTTAACGTCAACGGCATGGAGATATTCGAAAAGAATCCGTTCAGTATTACTCCTTTTTTCAATGAATGAGCTTTTGGCTGTCAATTTGAATCGCGTTACGGCGGAGCAGATCTCGCAGGAAATCGAAATCCTCCAGATTGGGGGGATATGAGGAGCATATCTACCTAGATCCAATCTGCATTTGGCCTCCGCAGAAAGTACGGTTGTGTCTCTTGATTGGGAAAGATGAGACAGACCAGGGGCGCTGGAAGCGGGTGGGTTTGCTGGTGATTGCGCAGTTTCAGGTGCCATGCATCGGGTGGCACTGGGAGCCTGAGGACGACCCAGACATTTCACGAACAAAATACTGGCAACCCAACGAGGGACTGTCGAATGAGCAGATGCAACAGTCATTCGAAAAAGGATGCGAAGCCAATCGAGGCCTCTTCCTTGCCCTCGACGAGGCGCCGCTGCAGGAATTCGTCATCTGGTAGTCGAGATGCATGGCCACATGGTTCTCATCAAACACAACGCTGGCAAACCATTACATGAACGTCTTCGTTAGGTGACTAGTTATCCAGAAGATGGAGTTTCTACACTCCTAACAAGAATACCAAGACCATGCACATGGCTTCTTCGTATACTTCACGTGCCCGTTTTGCGCATCCCTTTGGTGAACAGCGGACTAGATTTGACACGCTGCCAATCGTGTAACATGACGGTATTCGCCGTCCCGTCCCTAACTTCGGTGCTTCCACGTCGCACCATCTCGTCTTCGAATGCGTCGATCTCAGATTTCCTCGCCTCGCCGTCCCGTATTCGGACGATGGCGTCGCGGAGTTTGCCAGCATCAGTGACGGAGTGATTGAGGCCCTGGCCCCGCTGGTACGTCATCGGATGCACAGCGTCCCCAACCATGGTAACCAGGCCCTGGTGGTTATCCCACCTATGACCGTCCAGGCCTGGATCCCATTCGGTGAGGCCCAGATACCACACGGGGCTATGGTCTGGTGTCCATTCCAAGGCGGATTTCCAAGGGTCACAAAAAGCTTTTGCGAACTCTTTTTGTTGGGCGAGACGTTGGGCGTCGGTGAAGTGACGAGTCTCTTCTTGTTCCTGGAGGCTACTGGGCCAGGATATGTAGAAGAAGAAGGTCCAGGAGGAAGGGTCATGGGCATCCGTAGCGTCATGCAGGCCAAAGAAGGAGAAGCGGTTGTCTGGATGCGCTGAGGCGAGGTACAGCGGGTGGAAGGAGCGTAGATAGAGGGCTTGTTCGGTGGTGAAGGTGCACTGGACAAAGGTTGCTGCGTAGGGGATGTGGTTTATAGCGCCGAGGTCGCGGCCAAGGAGGATTTGACGCGTGGAAGAGCGGGCGCCGTCTGCGCCCACCAACATGCAGCCCGTTGCTGTAGTGCCATCGGTGAAGTGGGCGGTTACGGATTGGTTGTCGGGGGCGTAGGTGATGTCGGATAGTCGTTTGTCGTACTGTATGTCGAGGTTCTGTGACAGGAGACGGCGTAATTTACTTCTTCGCAGCCGGTAAAAGGGGCCGAAGGTGATGGCAGCGACAAGCTCTCCCGTGTCCCCGCGCAGCCATTTCAACGTATCCTGCTCTTTGGTCGGCACGTTGGGGTCTACCTGTACGCTCTGAATGCGCTGCTCCCACCAGCCGTGCGGCATCAAGCTTTTGAGCACGGGCGCACCCCAGTGCAGGCCCATGTTCCAGTCGCGTTCGCCATGATGTGCGCTGTTCTTCTCGAAGACGGTGCATGGGATTCCTGTCTAGTGGTGGGGAGACGTGTTAGTCAGCGTGCTGTGTACTATGTATGTGCTGGTAGGAGGCTGCAGGCTAGCTTCGGCCGCGCGGCTACGTACTTTGTCAAGGCCGCGCGCAAGGGCGAGGCCGGTGCTGCCTGCGAATGGAATCAGTGAGAGTCGAGGAGGTGGTCGTCGGTGGGCGTGCGGCGCAGTTGCCTACCGGAACCAATGATGAGGATGGGCATGGGCTGCGCGACGCCGGCAGTTGTCGCTTCCATAGTGGCGGTTCGCGACTGCTTTGCTTCTTCACGTGACGTCGTCACCGCCGTGCAGAGGATTCCACTGGCGCTGGTGCTGAGAGGTCAATAATGGTGTGGTGTTGCGTGCTGTGCAGTGTGGTGTACTCGGTACTGTGTAGTTACTTGCATTCGCTCACCCATGCACTGGGTCGTACGAGTCCGACTGACTCGTGCTGGGTGGAGAGGCCGACGGTGTAGCGGCTAGTGCTAGGATTCAGCAAGTGCTAGGATTCAGGAAGCACACCCGCGAATAGATGGGCCGGACGCCCGCGCCATCGCCGGGGATACGAAGTCGCCAACGGCGCCGTTGAAGGTGGGCGGACCTGCCCTGGAGGCTGGTGGCTGCCCTCGACTGCTTGAGTCTCCCTTCACCACCATGCCCTCCCCTCGAGCAGCAGTCCAGCAGTGTAGCAGTCCAGCAGCAATAATGGCCGCCTCGACTCCCTACCGGCAGGGCATGCAATCGCACGGGCACGGCCAAGACAGCGCCGTGCACCTTGAAGATACCGCCGAACCATCGCACGTGACCCACCAGCACAGCAACCACCACAACGACCATGACGATTCATCCGATTCCGGCTTCGACAGCGGTAGTCTGCTGGGCGACGAAACCGACTCGCTCGCATCCTCCATCCTCCACCACCGCATGGAAAACGGGCGACAATACCACGCCTACCGCGACGGCGCCTACTGGGGTCCCAACGACGAACTCGCCAAAGAAATACTCGACTTTGCCCACCACATGTACCTCCTCACGCTCGACCAGAAGCTGCATCTCGCGCCGTTGCAGGACCCGCACACGATACTCGACTGTGGCACGGGCACGGGTATATGGGCCATTGTGCGTCCCGTCCCCTATCCCACTGTAGCAGCAGAAACTAATAATGCACAACCACGATGCAGGACATGGCCGATCAATACCCCTCCGCAACTGTAACCGGCACAGACCTCTCCCCCATCCAGCCCGAATGGGTCCCGCCCAACTGTCGTTTCGAAATCGACGACGTATCCCTCGACTGGACCTTTCCCCCCAACCACTTCGACTTCATCCACATCCGCGAGCTCTTCGGCTGCATCCCCGATTGGGATTTCTTCTTCCGCCAAGCCTACGCCCACACGAAGCCGGGCGGCTGGATCGAAATCGTAGAACACTCGGTATATCCGACCAGTGACGACGGGAGCATGGGACCCGACCACTTCTATCACACATGGGGACAGGTCGTTGTCGAAATGGGGCGCAAGTTTGGCAAAACCTTTACCATCTGGGAAGAGAGTGCCGAAAGGATTCGCCGTGCCGGCTTTGTGGATGTCGTAGTGAAGGAGTACAAGTGGCCGATGAATGGCTGGCCGAGCGATAGGAAGGCGAAGAATATTGGGCGCTGGAACCAGCTCAGGTTAATGGATGGCGTCGAGGGCTTTATGTTGAGACTCCTGACGCAGGTGGGCGGGGTAAGTGGTTACGAACACGTCCTTGACATGCTCCGATGACTGACGTCTGTACAGTGGTCTGTGGCAAGGGCGCAGGTCCATCTCGCGCAAATGAGGAAGGAATTGAAGAGTTATAGGACGCATGCGTACCTACCGGGCACCGTCGTCTATGCGAGGAAACCAATGGCGCCGTGAGACGCGAGCTTCTCCGAACATCTCTTTGCCAAAGACCCCCCAGTCTGAGCCAGGCCAAGCTGTTCCATACGATGCCAGCCGACGTCGCACCTACTCGTCACTCACATGTACCGCAGGATCAAGGGACATCGACTTTGAGGCATCTTTGATTGACTTTTACGAGGCACGTCTGTCTCCGCATCCGGAAGATATCCGAAGGGACACCATATGCTCATGTGCATCTGCAACCTTTGGCCGCACCCTGACACACCCCGACGACATCTTTCTTTGACTCTCTGTCATTGAAGGTTCCACAGGCTTCCCATACTCCCGGCACAACCCTGACTCAATCGGTTCGACCTTTGTCGCACTCAGAACTAGGCATACAGTCTGTCGGAGCGTCAGTTGATATGGCTTGTTACGAGATCAGGGGAAGGAACACATACTGTACTTCTTGCATCGGATGTCCTGGGTGACCAGAGTACATTCGCAGTAATGGCGGCATGTGTCCTTCGCCGCGTCTGACAATCCTTCACAAGCCCTCGAGCAGTTCTCGATGGACCTATGGCAGCCCATGCATGGATCTAACTCTTGGACGAGGGTCATGTCGCGCTTGGGGGAAGCCTCGACGTCCATGTCCCGCTTGATCTTGTTCCACTTGCCGCAGTCCTTGGGTGCCTTGACACATCCTTCCCTTTGTTTTAGCAAGTCTCGAAACATATCGGATCTAGTCTCGCTACATACCCTTGACCCGACAAAGTGACTGCGAGTTGTTGTGCAGCTTGCACTCGCAGTACGGCTTGCAATGGGGGCCCTTGCCGCACGCCTTTGCACACTTCTTGAGGTTCTTGCCGCAAGTATACATAGCACACTCTCCACCTCCTGGTGGAGCGACAGTGATGCCAGTGGCGGGGTCATACTCGCCGACGGAGCCTTGCTCGGCCGTGATTGCATCAGCCTGCAGTGGGGCATCGCGGACAGCGTCGCCTGGAAGGTTGATCGTGGCTGCGCCTGCCAAAGCCAGCAAGCCGGCCGCGGTGACGAGGAGGGAATTGAACTTCATGATGGAGATCGGACGGTGGTTGACTTTGTATGTGGACGGCGGAGTAATTGCTTGGTTTGTGAGAGGAGTGTGGAAAAAAAGAGTAGGAGTGGAAGAGCGGAGGAAGAAGGCCTTGGACCCGGCCCTTGGTGCGGCAGGTGAGAGAGAGTGTTTGTTGATATTACGTCACCGCTTTGTAAGAGCGAGGAAAGAGCCCTTAAGCGGACAGTAGTTACTGTCAGGACGGCTGCCCGGAACGGGGCTGTTTAGCAGGGCTACTGTCCCTAGTAGTATATATTAGGCGAACCCCGCTACTATAGCTTAGTAGCAATTTATCTCTTATTACTATAAATAATACTATTATATACTACTAAGACCTACACGTATATATCTAGTAACGTATTCTACTATTATCTTAGTTACTCTATTACGTTAGTTAAAAAGGCTTACCTAGTAGTATAAACTAATATTACGCCTCTTTATTTTTATTACTAGATATTAAATAAGAAGTCTATATATATTATACTTATAACGTAAACTACTACTAAGCTAGTTAATCTACTAAGCTAGTTAAAAATGCTTAGTAGCTCTAACTTATATTACGTATCTCTAATTTAATTGCTATTAAATAAGAAGCCTACGTACGTTATACTTATATCTAATTTAGAAGAT
>ML975390.1:0-68410 GCA_010015605.1 Decorospora gaudefroyi
AGGTTTGGTGGGGTGCCCAGCTTACTGATCTGCCCAGCTTACTGATCCAAGACGTTACAGGAGATGCTTAGAAAGCAAGCAGCAAGCGTGTCGTACATGCTCGGCCCGCTTTGCGTAATCACGACCTACAACAGGCGGCTGTTATTATACTGACAGTATATGTGCTGACTGACTGACCGACCACGAGACCATTGATCGCTGGCTTGCCTGATGCAAGCGTAAAGTGGAAGAGGAACCGATTGGATATTGTTACCTCAAGGTGATGGTGCCCTCTCCGCATGCCGGTACACCCTCGTCCATTTGGTATTACTGCTGGTGAGTACACGAGAGAGGCGGTTGAGGCACAAGCAAGGATTCGGTTACTCGTAACGATAAAACGGTTGCGGTTGATTACTATCCGGACGGGAGATTCGCCGGGAAGGAAGGAAGTCACAACCACGGTGCTTAGCGCGATTCAGCTAGTGGTCAAGGAAGGTACACCTCACGATCTCGTAGCTGGTATGAGGTTGGTAGTTCTGGCAGACATCAGCTCCACGATGTGGCATGCGATGCGGCCACCTCGGTAGATTTCCCGGACACATTTTCTTGCTGCTGGCGCAGGGCGTAGATGTATGGTCAATTATCGGTGGCGTGTAGATGCGGCTTCCTGTCTGGGCGTAGTGTAGATGCAGCAACAGCAATACGAATCACGGTGTTTGCTAGCCGTGGTTCGAAGGCCGTTTGACCGTGTCAGTGTATCTACACAGTATCCAATTCAAGAGGTGGTACGTGGGGAGGGCAAAAGGGGTGCTCTTAAGGATTCGGTGTTGTTATCCCAGGAAAGGGGCCGTAAGCCACAGCCACATGGCGTTCCGTCACGGATGCCAAGCCAAGGAACACACAAGGTTGCACTGTCGATGAAGATGCGCCGAGGAACAATAATGGTGGAGTGGTGGCCTTGCAGCAGGTGCCCCTCCTTTGTGATGCTGTTCCGCCGCCTGCTGCAGCTTCGTCACTTTCACTTTTTGGCCAAGATGAAAAGGAACGGGTCGCTCGCTTGTGACCTTTTGTCGAGATTGGCGGCGCTGAAACACGCCACCAGATTCCTAACAAGTGGCAGGCTAGTGTGACTGTGTGAGGGATGCGGAATCGAAACGAAAGCAGGGCGGACGAAGAAAACAAAGTTCAGATGCAAGTTGGGTCGACCTGGACACCCAATTGCACGTGCATGGAGTTGGTAGTGAGTGGTGCCACTGTAGCGCAGCGGGCAGCGGGGACGGAGGGTAGGCTCGGGGGTGCAGGACGTGCATAGGGCAGGAACAAACAGACATGGGGTGCATGAGGAAGGCGCGACCTGGCACAGCGGCAGTCACTGGCAGCTGTACGGTACTTCGTAGGCAGAGAGGGGGTAATAAAGTACCGTACCTGCTTGTAGGTGGAGCAGCAGTGGGCGCGACTCCTATCCTAAGTATGTAGTTCCTGCGGTAGGCGTCTGGTCAAATGCACGCCGAGTCCTGTTCAGGGTCCTGGTCTTCGCACTGGCCTTTGCGCGCGCATCTGCATGGCTGGTGAAAGGCGGCCCCTGGAATTATGGCCGTGGGCGCGCTAAGGGGGTATCTGTCGCGTTGGTACCTACGCCTGCAGTGGTTACCTACTTGCTCCTCGCCCGTCTTCACAAGCAAAATAATCTTCATTATTATCCCGCAGTGTCGTGCTCTACTCGCCGACACCCACTGCCTTTACCTTACCCCCCCAATCACCGCCGCTCCACCTCGCAGCGGCTGCAGGCTAAAGTGGGCGCGCAGCACAACCACGCGGATGCAGACTAGGGCTTTTACCACGACTAATCTATTTCCTGCCGGTTCAGCACTCTACCCAGAAACATACAGATTCTACGAGACCACCGCAGCGGGCGGTGCACGCACACTCCGCATATAACGGCGCTGCCGTAGCCGCACTCATGGCGACTTCTCCACCCGGATCGCCTGCAAATGGAGTCCCGCGGCCCATGAGCGCAATGATCCGGCCCAACCGCAGTTCCAGTCGCATGAGCATGAGCAGCAAGCAGGGCGGCAGTCGGGCATCCGATGAAGACAGCAAGACGGCCGTCAAAGTTGGTAAGTGCGACCCAGGGTCCTGCCGAGTTGAACCCATCTCTCTAACCGTCGTCCCATGCAGCTGTCCGCGTGCGGCCTCCACTGCAGCACGGCGAACCGGGCTACGAGCTCATCCCCCAGCGATTTCGCGGCGCGCTATGTCACGTCACGTCACCCTCGAGCCTTGCCGTGGATGCGACCGGCGGCAGGAAGGTCTTCGTATTCGACCGCGTATTCGGCGAGGACATTGAGCAGGAGGGCGTCTTTGAATATGTCTCGGACAGCGTCAACTCCTTCGTGCAGGGCTACAACGTCTCCATCCTCGCATACGGGCAATCGGGCGCCGGAAAGTCGTACACAATGGGCACCACGGGCCCACGCGACCAGGCGAATCCTGATGTTATGGGTACGTGGGCACTGGACGAATGACCCGTGGAACGACGGCGTACTGACTGCAGGACCAGGCATAATTCCGCGCGCTGCGGCGCTGCTGTTCGAGAAGCTCGAGGGGCACAGCAATCGAGCTTCGACGTCAGGCATTCGTGCTCCGAGCCGCCTCTCAGGATTGCACAATCTCTCCACCAAGTCTTCGTTTTCGGCGAATAGGAATTGGCAGCTCAAGGCGACCTACGTTGAGGTAAGATGGTCGTTTTCCCAAATTAACGCCAGTACTGACCGCTTTAGATCTACAACGAGCAATTACGCGACCTTCTGCTCCCAGAGCACACGGCCCTCAACGAGCGACCTCAAGTGAACATCCGCGAGGACCGTGATGGCCGCATTCTCCTCACGGGACTCACGCAAATACCCATCAACTCGGTCGACGATATGCTGAGCGCGCTCAACTTCGGCTCCGCAATCCGACAAACAGATGCCACCGCAGTCAACGCCAAGTCGTCCCGTTCCCACGCAGTCTTCAGTCTGAATCTAGTCCAGAAGAAGAGCTCCCCAACGTCCCTCACCAATCGCGAAAAGCGTCGATCGGTTCCTATCGAGATGATGTCGGGCTCGAGCGAGAGCTGGGTCACAGTAGACAGCAAGCTACATTTTGTGGATCTGGCGGGAAGCGAGCGGCTGAAGAACACGCAGGCGCAGGGCGAGCGGGCCAAAGAGGGCATCTCCATCAATGCCGGACTGGCAAGCTTGGGTAAAGTCATCTCGCAGCTGTCCGCTCGCTCGCATGGGGGCTACGTATCGTACCGCGACTCTCGCCTTACGCGTCTTCTGCAAGACTCCCTCGGTGGTAACGCCATCACCTACATGATCGCTTGCGTCAATCCAGCGGAATTCCATCTAAGCGAAACGTTGAACACCGTCCAGTACGCGCAGCGCGCCCGCGCTATCCAAGTCAAGCCACAGATCCAGCAAGTCCATGACGACAGCGATAAGCAAGCGGCAATTGACCGTCTACGGGCCGAAGTCCAATTCTTGCGAGACCAGATTCGATTATCCGAGCGCACAGATCGAAAGAAAACGGACCCCCAAGAACGCGTCGAGCGGCAAGAAGAGCGCGAAATTCAGCTCCAGAATCAGCTGCTCGATATCCAGGAGAACTACAATGCTCTCGGCGCCCGCCACGCTAAGCTAATCTCCGAGATCACCAAAGCACGGGACAACAACGAGACGGAAACCCCGATGCTCAAGGATGCTATAGGCGATTCTGCGCTTGAGCGCTTGAAACGATCTAACTCTTTTGCCGAGGCTGTGGAGTCGGTAGTGCTTGAATACGAAAAGACCATCCAGACGCTAGAGTCCTCCCTCTCGAACACGCGAACGTCACTGTCTGCCCAAGAGAGCGACTTGCTCGAGAAGGAGACGCGCATTGCCATACTCGAAAGTCAGAATCATCATCTGCAAGCACGCATCCAAAAAGCGGTGGAGCGCGACGCAAACAACGAAGAGTACGTCCAGTCACTCGAGCGCCAGATCGACACTTCGGCGAACGGCATCGAGAAGAACGACACCATCATCTCGGAACTGCGCGAGAAGCTGCAGAAGGCTCGTGAGAACGAGGCCAGCAGCGAAGAGTACATCTCTACCTTGGAGGAGCGGCTTGCAGAGAATGAGCAGGAGACTGAGATCATGAGTCGCGAAATTGAGCGTCTCAAGCATGTCGTCGAAAGGCAACGTAGCATCGGCAAGCTGGACAACCTGCTCTACGAGCTCGACAAGCGCCAGACTGACGTTAAAGCCGATGAGCCTCACCTCAACGGTCATTCCAGGGCTCCCAGTGATCCCTTCGTCGAAAAGCGCCCTCAGTTGGAGAAGCGAGCTACAGGCGAGAGCATGCACCAGTTCGGTACTCCAGTTGACGCCATTCCCGAAGAGGCCGATAATGAGCGTCCTCTCACTGCAGACGCAGCTGCAGCCCAACACGCTGGCGCAAAAGACCACCCCGATCGTCTTGACGTGAAGCCTGTTTCCAAAGAGATGAACTCCGATGATTCCGGTGACGAACCTTCTAGCCCCGCGCAGTCTCGCTTTGTTCACGACAAGCTTGATACGGTCACGCAAGAGCTGTTTGATTTGCGTGTGGAACATGAAGGAACGCTCCAAGACTACGAGAAGCTTGCTAGCAAGTATCAAGAGGCTCTGCGAACCTTGGCCGCTCTTCAGGATACCGTAGACGAGGCGCGACACCGTGGAGTATCTCCGACACCTTCTTCCCGACCAGCATCTTTTTCAGCAAACGCGGGGGTGAATGGACTCACAGCAGAAGATGGACAACAGTCATCTTCGCGTACATTGTCTTCGGAATTGTCTTTGGCGGAATCTGGCAATACCAATACGCCCGACGAGGAGACGGAGGTTGGCCAGGATCTGACCAACGCACGTCGGCAATCGGCCGCATCTACGCATCACGAGCAGCACACTTCTGAGACTGTCCTGATCCAGGAGCTGAAGGCTCTGAAGCTCCTGCACAACGAGAAGGAAGAGCGCATGGTAGACCTTCAACGAAGCTACTCTGAACTTCAAGAAGAACACCAAGACACGCTGGACTACGTTGAGGAACTCAAGTCTGAAGTTACCAAGGCACAAATGACTCGGCCGTCTTCCCCATCGCTACACATGATCCGTCGTAAGTCGAGCCAAGCGGTCATCGCAAATGACCGCGCCAACCGCGCATTCGCTTCGCTTCGCAACTTGGCTTTGGATACTTTTGAGGAGGATCCTGATGCGATTCAAAACTTCGAGCTCAACCTGAACACCATCATGTCTGAGCTGCATGTGCGCTCTGAGCGAGTTCAGGATTTGGAGTTCGAGGTACAGTCTGTACGCAAGGAGATCGAAGGCAAGATGACGCTGATTAGTGGTCTGACGAAGGAGCGATCGAGCTTGAAAGCCGGGTCTCCGCTCGACATTTCCATTGTTGCTACAATGCAGGACCAGATGAAGCAGAATGAGGAACATATCAAGGAACTCAAGGACTCACATTCCCAGCGGGAGCAGGAGCTGCAGGAGCAGATTGCATCTCTCAAAGCGTCAGTCCAGACGGCTGATACCACGGATGATGGATTGTCGTCAAGACCAAGTTCGGATCTGCATCCATCCACCCATGGACTCGTCAAGGAGTCGGATGATCACGGCACCCGTGCCACTGAGCTTACTACACTCAGCGACGAGGCCGCGCACTGGCAATCCAAGCATCTCGAGGCCATTGAAGCTACCAAAGCCTCAGAGAAACGTCATCTCGACACCGTTCGCGAACTCGAGTCAGCGAAACAACAGCTTGAGGTCGATCATGCTCTACGCTTGTCGGAGATCGAGGAGACCAAAGGCTTCGAAGCCGAGGCCGCCTTGCAGCAGGAAAGAGCAAAGCACGCTGAGCATGTTGCTGCTCTGCAAAAAGAGGTTGATGAGCACAAGTCCACGGCTACTAACAACGCTGCTCGCCTTGCTGAGCTTGAGGAGTCTCATGCAAATATCATCAAGCAAGTCGAGGAGGATTCGGAAGCCAGGACGCTCACCGAGAAAGAGCTAGATACCCATCGGTCCCTGGTCACGAACCTGGAGAGACAGATTGAAGAGCATAAGGCAGCCATCGATTATCATCAGCAAAGCATGGACTCCATTCAGCAGTCGCACGCTGCAGAGCTGGAGAAGATCACATCACAGCTTACAGCTCACCAACAGACAACGGCTTCACTGGAGGCTGACCTTTCCAAGGCCAAGACTGATTTGGACATGCTACTCGACGGTGTTTCGACCGCACTTGGTCAAGAGATGGATATCAGCATGGTACATTCTCACATCGAATCCTTGGTTCAGGAGAGGAAGTCTATTGCATCCCGAATGGACGAAGCTGTCAGCGAGCTTGAGAAGTCAAGAAAGGAGCTCACCGAAGCTACTAGCACGATTGGTACCCTCAAGGGAAATCTCAAGGAGTTCGAGCTTATCAACGCCGAGACACTGAAGGAGCTCGAGAGGGTCAGCGAAAAGGAGCATAAGAGTGCTCGCCTTGTTCAAGAACTCGAAGATCAACTCAACCAGAACTGGGACCAACATGAGGCCGCAAACAACCGACTGTCTGCTCTCCAGACTGAGCGCACTCGCGAACTTCAAGATGCAATGAACCATGGCGAGGAGCTAGAGAAGGAGGTCCAAGAATCACGCATCAAGATCGCGCTCTTGGAGGTAAGCTTCTATAGATGTCATTTTTCTATGATGTTGCTAACACGATCAGTCACAACTTGTGGATGCGAAACGGAACTCTGCCCGTGGGTCCATGGATCCTCGCGAAGACTTGCACCGTTCAAATTCCAACAACTCTAATGCACGTAAGAGCACTGCGCACACGTCTCTGCCGTCGCCACCACCCGCCATTCCTCTCCCTCCGCTGCCACCAGG
This sequence comes from Decorospora gaudefroyi, assembly GCA_010015605.1. Taxonomy (NCBI): domain Eukaryota; kingdom Fungi; phylum Ascomycota; class Dothideomycetes; order Pleosporales; family Pleosporaceae; genus Decorospora; species Decorospora gaudefroyi. Next base: position 6,924 of record ML975390.1, read on the forward strand.
CAGTCCTCCACCACAGACGAACGCGCCATCCCCTCCTACCTCGCGCCACCAGAGCAAAGACATTGCCCATGCCCAACTAGTTGAGGATCAGGAAGCTCGCATCCGCACAATCGAGAAACACCTGTTTGCTGAGAAGCAACTCACAGCTACGCTCGAGGATGCTTTGACCGATCTTGAAGCTTCCAGCACCAAGACCAAAACTGATCTTGATCAGTTCAGGAAGAAATGCTTTGGTCTGGAGGAAGAACTTGCGATGATGCGGAAAGAGCGCAGCGCAGCACGACATTCTCTCCAAGCCGTTGAAGAGGAGCGCAATGCCCGCCTACGCGTCGAAGCCGAGCGCGCACATCTCGAGGCTCGCATGGCGGCTCTCAACAACGCGCAAAAGAAGGGCAAGAAGAAGGGCACCTTGAACTGCTTCTAGGTGGCCATGCCCAACCATACCACCTTTGACCTTCATGTATCTGTTCTTTTCCACCTGCTTATACCGGCGCAACTGGAAGGGATCCTTAACATACCACGCTACATACCCCCGATACACCTGTTCGAACATACCTGCTTTCCAACACCGCATGCTTACATACTTCGGTGGCTTTTCTTCGACATGTTTTATGCTTTCAACGATTTGCCATGCTCGCATTTCTGGCACCACATACACCGTTCGACGACAAGTCAGTTGAGACATTGTAGAGGTCCCCTTATTCTAGACCTCGGATTTCTTCCTTTCATGTTTACATGTCCCATACCCCCCTTTACTTCATTCACTTCCTTAATGTATACTACTACGGCAGTTGATGGCTCGGATAGGGATCACTTGGCGGAGACGGGTTTCGTTTCTCCCTTGACATTGATGAGCGAGCGGAAAACCTTGCACACTCATATTTTGGTGCGTGCATAGCGAGGAGCAGGCCTTTTTGGTTGATGAGAATTTGGTGGCAATATTTTTTACTTCTTGTTTCTAATTTTTGGAGGGTGTGGTTGGACTCTTAGTGTGAGTGGATATATGAAAGGTCTGACGAGATCCTTGTCACCAAAATATCACGCCCTCTTCTTCTTCTTCTACAACATGCTCATGCTGCTTGTTCCCTATCGTGAAGCTACTGGCCAGCCCACCATGAAAAAGCCCGTTCAGGTTATGCGAGTTTACTCGGTGATCGACCTGGGAAGGACATGGGATGTAGCCGCTTCCAACTAACAGTAACATGAGAACGGCTATATCCAGATTCCACCACTACTTTAACAGTCAACAAACCAACACGCCGAGGAAGGTACCAAGGAGACGGCATATCCAATCCATCACATGACCCCTCGACATATGCGTGCTCATCACACCCGTCCACCTACAATCCATCACACCACGCAAATTATCTCTAGTGGGTGGGTGCTGGTTCCTGCATGACGCCTGGCACTCGCTTAACGGGGATTCCGAGAATCCTTTCGCCCCCCAACCCCCCCTTGCATGAAACTGAACTGTGCCTCAGTTGACTGTGACTGTGCCACATGGAGACGGCACAGATTTTTGCTTGACGGACGAGGGGCTTGTACCCCGTCCTTCCTGTCTACCGCTCCTCTTGTTTTATTTCTTTGTTCTTTTTGTGGCGGAAGCGGAGGCGCGGCGGCGGGAGCGGGTTGCATGCCGGAGTGAAATCGTTTTGCTCATGCGGCGTGGTTGCGCTTGCGCTTAGGTTTGTTGGAGGCGGCCGGCATCTGGATCGGGGGGTGTTTGTGTGTGTTTATGAAACAGATAGGGAAGGAGAACTTTTGGTTGTGGAATTGTGTGGTTTCGTGCGTGTCTGTGGATGGGGACTTGTAGCTGCGATCATTTGTGCTCCCATCCTAGAAAGGACTTGCTTTGTTGATAACAGGTATAGTAAAGCGGTCGTGTGGGAATGTAAGTGGTCTATTTGCAAATAACTGGGAAGCGGGAGGGCGACGACGAATGTGGTGGCTCATGTGTGTTGGAGCGTGGAGTAGATACTGATCTTGCTTTGTCGCATACGTGTTTGGGGTGCTCCGTATAGGTGCTGAATTTTCGGAGCTTGGGATTTTGCTTGTATGAATACTTGGCGAGCAGGATACGGTAGTTACCCTCAAGGAGGATTTCTTGTAACAACACCCCCAGAAACCTTACATACAGTTTGCTCAGTCGACGAGACACCTTGCCTAGCGGCATTATGCGAACCGGATTTCCTGGCGCAGATCTGGAAAACTTCCTTGGGGTCCACCGGTACTAGAACAGTGCACCATATTACAAGCAAGCCGGGCTTTAGAAATGTCATGATGGGTGGTTTCATCGTGCGATGACAGTCAGACGTTTATTTCTTTCTTTTCGTCTTCCCCACCAGTGTTTAGTCATTAATACACCACCTATTCCCTATTGGCTACACCCAGCTTTATTCTGTTAATAGACACAATCATCGACTGTTTCTCGATAAACACTACGGTAGTCAGTAGTCTTACTTTAGGGGCTAAACATTTACATTAGATATGGCCGGTGTCGATCTGGATACAATATCCAGGTAGCGCGAGGTTATCTAGGTGTATGGTGCCACTGGGGTCTGGGATAAGCACGGATACTGATGCTTTGGAGAAGTCGGCAGTCAGAATGTGCGAATGTGATGGTTCGTCCGACGTGGTGATACGATCTGGAGAATGAAAACTGTGCTTGGAGACTACGATATGATTGCGAAGATGTTGCCCAATTTTCATTCGATGAGAATGATCCAATAGGTCCATGGGCATCGCGAAAGAGGGTGAGCGAATGCAGTTTTGCAGTACTGTAAAGAGCCGAGACTGCATGGCACGGTTGTCTTGTGAGTGACGGTAATAGTTCGCGACTTTCTTTTGAAGTTGCGACGATTTCCATGTCGTAGTCGCAGGTGGAGCCGACTGCAGGGGTTACGTAATCGGCGCTACGGAGCCTCGGCGCCCGTCTGGGAGCTAAAATCTCTGGAGCTCAAAACCGCTCCGGCCAACGTTCTCATCACCAGCATCACATCGCGTCTATTTTACGCGCTTTTGCCCGTCGCCTTGATCAACACTAATACAATGAGCGCGCAAGCTTCCATACCTGTAAGCCACTCTCCACTTCCACGACACCTGCAGAAGATTATCACATACGAACAATCCAATTCCTACAGCACCGTGAAGGACTATAAAACTCTAGAATTACAATGATGCACGCGTACCGCAGCCCCTCTCATGGTATCTTCTCTGAGCAACTCACTAACACTGCTCCAGTATTGTGGTCGCGCACACAGCTAGTTTCACGGCTCTCATCATATTCTCCAAAGGTACGACTCTCCAAGCTCCACTACCCTACCACCCGCAGCGTGATGAAAACATGACACGGAAAGGCATTCCTCGACCTGAATATACAATGTCGACACCCTTGCTTTTAGTTTCAGCCTTGTCTGACACTGCTCCAACACATCCACATATCTACATGTAATCGTTGGTGATCAAGCTGCTAACGTTGATCCTGCAGGTACATATCCCTCATTAAACCCGCCTGCGCCCCGCGAATACCTCCAGCTTCCTGATGAGAACCCTTGATGCGTCGGGCGGACAAAACGTATACCTCGAGCGGCATCCGTCAAAAGCAGGCGTACAAACCTGTGGGTGTTCGCAAAAGGCTGTACTTGTTGATAACTGCATCACTGATTGCCCTAAACATTACACTGATTAAGATACGCTTTTATAAGCTCTCGGGACTGACGGGCTCTACAGGTACAGCAACTCTCTTGTTCTCCGCAGGCGGTCCATCATTGCAATGATGATTCTTTTGATATTCACACTGTGTGAGCGGCGGCGTCGTAACGGGCGTCTATCGTACTGATCACTACAACAAAATCTGATTTAATGAGGTACGACGGCGCTGGCAATGTTCTTTTGCGAACCCTAGCTAACTGTGTATAGGCTGATTCTTGATGGTCTCGTACTTACTATTCACTACGAATTGCGTTTGTTACTGCGAACATGCGCTGACAGGACACCTACAGTATCGATCCCAGCTCTTCTTCGGCCTCGATTGAAGTGCCTTTGGTAAGTGCTTCGTCCTTCATATCTGCCCCCGCCCTCGTATGATGAACAACATGATTCGCTGTGTTCTTTCTTAATTACATTGAAGAAACAATCACCTTGGAGAACTGAATTCGACGCCGCATCATCCTCAGATCATTGCAATTTTCTGCTCGACTGGCTTGCTGACAGATGGTAGGATTCTGCACGCTCGCAGAGCGTTTGGACCGTCGTTGGTAGTTTATATAGTCTGAATGCATTCGATGCCCTTCGTATGTTCTAATCCACTCCGCGCATAACGGAATGATAGCTTCCTGTGACCGCTCTTCTCACCGCATGGCAAAATAGCACCCTCAACATTGTATTTTACCCACATGCCGTACACACCCGAGAGGGCATCCCCTGGGCAACATTACAGCATCATCATTCTTGCGTTCGTAGTTCATCCGTTGATCCAGACATGGGGTACTTCGTCTAGAAGTGCGCATGCATGAAATGGCGGTCAGGATGGGCCGGTGTTGTCCCTGCACGCCAACGATAGCTGCAGGTACAGTACAACTACTGTATGCAGTAAGTTAGTAGCTCCTGCCCCTCTCCCGCTCAACATTAACATCCCCAGACAGATCAACAAAATGCCGAAGCGCGATTGCGCGAGAACGGGCAGCTATTCTCTTCTACAGATAAATAGGTACCGAGGCGATCATCATCCCAAACTGTGCCTAACATGGCCGTATGAAACGGAGCCTGTCCGCATCCAAGGTGGATTGTCAATTGTTTTGTGCAGAGGGCTAGTTACAGCTGGGCTTGATGAAAGATCGATATGGGGTGACGTGGTGCGGTTGGTGTTTGCGTTGGCGTTGGTGTGGGGTCAGGGTCGCATACCATACCTGTGCAGTGTGCGTCAAAAAAGTACTATGCATGGTGTCAAACCTTCCGCCTATAGCGGTGTAAATATGCACTTCTTTTCCACTAAAGGCTAGGATGGCGAAGGATCAGGAAAAATGAAGTGTATATTGATGTATTAGTTGGCGATTTGTCTATTGATAGGTAGAACACAAGCGCATAGCCCCAGGTTGAATCGGTCATTACTTATGAGGTACACTCCAAGGCGGCCAGGCAGACGCAGTGGGAAGAAGCATGCAAAGGAAGACTTTGACAGCCGCAGTGGGGAACAGCTGGTAGTTCGTACAGATCGTGATAGAAATAGAAACAGCTCACGTAAAGACGACGACCAACGGACAGAGCTGGAGCGAGAATGTTGATCGTGGTCAGCCGGGGTCTCGCGCGTATCAGCAGCAGATATCGGGTCGGTCCTTCGCGAGCAGCCCATTAGCGCTGATGTGGGAGCGATTGTAGAAGCTGATAGGAGATTCGGGAAGCGACGGAGGGGACGCGAATGCGAATGCCGGAGATACTCTAAGATGCTAGCATCAACATGTCTATAGCGTTATGGCGCAGTCAGTATCGGGCTGATATTGGCCACAGGAAAGCTATTGGCTATGAAGCTGAAATGCTGTGAAACGAGGTTGGTTGTTTCAAGGCTGTTACTGGCAATAAATGACAGAATGAGTCTGCGTGACCCGATGCGACCTTTGCGCTGAGTTGCACCTGCGTTGGCTGCGCAGCGACTGCGCCACAATGTGAAGGGCTCATCGATCGCAACATCGATCGCGGAAGACCGTGCTGTGTCTGGCAGACTCAACAACTGCCGTCCCGCGTCGTTGCTTTTCGAACTTCATTGTGGTGGCGTTGCTTTTTCTCATACCGCTCGTGCTTTTGTTTCGAAAGATCAAACAAGCGCATCGCGACTGTGCGATGACATCTCCTGCGCCGAGCGTGCAGTGCTGTTGAAGTGGTGTCGCACAGGGATGCCCAGGAACCGGGACTGGTTGCGCAATTGCGACCGGTTTCTGAAGCAGCACGAGGGCACGATTTCATTCACGAATGACCCGTGGAGACGCGGACTGCCCTATGGCAGGCTCTCCCCATCATCCCGTGTCGTGTGGTTCTTTAACGCCCCGGCTGTCGTTGCACATGAAGAAGGATCGTCGCATGCAAACCTGACCGATGTGGATGAAATGAAGCGCGATTAGGATAGAGAATCAGAATTCAGAGGGACGCGATCGCGGTGGTGTGTACCACATCCGGTGCGGAAGATGACTTGCAGTGAGCGCTGCAGTAATGGTGTCCGGTGTAAGATGGAGATTGACAAAGCCATTGGCTGGATGTTGAAAGAGATCACAAACTGGCTGAATACACGAGGCTAACTGGAGACATGGACGAATGCGTTGTCCCCGCATACTGCCGCAACGGATATGTCGTCGGTTGCGCGAAGAACGATACGGCAGTCAATAAAGTATACTAGTCAGCAGCTCCGAGTTTCGTACGCCTTTGAAGTTTGGTGACAGACGACACTACCTCCTGTGTCACTGCGAAGCTGACAAGCAGGCAAAGGACTTAGGAGAGGCGTGTGCCGGAGATTTAGCACTCCATCAGGCAGCGTCTGGAGGTGGAGCAACAATCTATTTTGATGAGTGGTGACAAGTCGCAACACGGGAGAAAGATTCTGGAAGAATGCTGGACTAGGGCCATAACTTGATGGTCCTGGTCGCCAACAGGCCAGCAGGGCGAAACCATCGTCGAACGCGGCGCTTGGACCAGGGCTGTTAGTTGACACAACTTGACAGAAGGCGTGAACTCGAAGTGGCTGCTGAACTCTGCTCTCGCGCGCGAACTCTGTCAGGGGAAAAAGGGTGGTGCTCTTCAGCAAAAGAAGCAACTCTGCCGTGGAAGCCGGATAGAGTTGGGTCTTGGGCTCAGGGCTCGCGGCTTCGGTCGATCCTAGGAGGTTGCACCACGCGTCGGGCGCCGCGTCCGTCGAGCCCGCGCTTGATATCATGGTTTTTCGATGATGACATGGGCGACGGCGCCGAGGCAACCTGTCTTGACGGCGGCCTGTTGTTGGGCTTCCAAGTTCCCGCGCGTTTGCGTTGGGAGACGATCAGTGATGGCTTTGGAGTCGCACATCATCAGTGCATCAGGGACGGTCCTCGAGCGCGCACAAGACCACTGACTCGAGCAGGAGATGAAGTTCGCCGGTCTCTCCTCGCCGTCGCTGTTCCGGACTGCCGCGGGAAGGCTAGAGGAAAACCACGTTGACGGGTGTCCTGACGGGTTGGGCCAATGGCGGCTGGCGCTAAGCCCCTGGCGAGGGAGTGGGACAAGGCTGCATGACGGTCGGCCAGGAACCTGCCACAGAATCAGGGACCGGGCCCGTCAGAGCGAGGTTGGGAACTTGGGAGGGAGGAAACGTGGGCCGCAACGAAATGACAGACTGACAGTGCCCGACGTGCCCTGGCGACCGAGGACGTCACTGCAGCGCTGCTCGAGGGCGAGGGCAGCGGCACTCGGTCGTGGCAGCGGTGCTATTGTCAGTGTGGCTTTGCGGTGAGCGAGGCTATGTCGCACGCGCGGTGTTAGCCGGGTGCGATGATGCGTGTCCATGCTGCGCTGCAGATGCAATGCATAACAGTGGCCGGCTGCATTAGGCGTCACGTGCCTTCTCGCAACGGGACAATGGCAGTGAAAGGGCAGCGAAAGTGCGCGCAGGGGGCCCAATGAAAGGGGGAAAATAAACAACATTTTGCGGCCAATGGCATGGCAGCCCCCCGCGCTAGCCGCATCTGCTCGCCGCACCGCTCCTTCCTGCTAAGCTTCGCGCCGTCCACCTTCACCACTCGCCCCGAGCCCGTTGACCGTCAGCCCCCGTCTCAGCGTCGTGCTTTCATTTCGCGCCATTCACTCAGTCTGCACGCCACATTCACATTTTCTCAAAAAAACAACCGCGTCCGCCATGCGTTCTGCCCTGACCGCTTCACCCACACCCCCCGCCAGGTCTCGCCGCGCATCGTGTTTCGCTCGTTAGCTAACCTGTCGCGCGTCTCTCCACCCATTCCTGCCCGCCCATCTTGCTTGCCAGCGCACACAGCAGCGACCGCTCTCACTCACCATAGCAACAGACCGACTGCTGGCCTCCAAACCGCGCTTGTCCTGTCTCGGCTGCGCGATCTTCCTTGTCACGACTCACATCGCTCCCCGAGCGCCGCTTCCACTCTAATTTCCCGGTCTAGCCTTGCGACTCGTGTAAACGCCCATCCTCGCACCCTTTCTGTCTCTCATTACAGTCTCCGTCCGTCAATCACATCATCCTGCGAGAGTCAGCGTCGTTCCTGCTCTTGTCCTTTCCGGCCTCACGTCTGGCTCCCGTTAGATCGCCTCGTCTGCTCACCACCCGAGCCGACTCACTGGACCTGGCCCGCTCTCACCACCTTCACTTGCCATCCCAAACTCCACATCCCTCCTCCCCCGAACGCACAGGCACGGCCAAATCTCCCAGCCCGATCATTAAGCCACTCGAGCTATGGTCACCGCCTTATTCCTCTTTCAACACACTAGAACATCCTAACTTGCGGAATATCGCCCGCCTACCGTGGTCTTGGGCTTGTCTCCACACGCCCTTTCCAACCGTCGTCTCTCATTTTCTCGACACTCCCGCACCTGCATCAACCTGGACCCTTACAGCGCGCTTTTATCGCATCTCAAACCCTTCGATACGCACTGGGCTCCCCCTCCCCCTCAGCTCGACTCGACACTCTGTTGCCTTTGTACTACCAACACTGAACTCGAATGAGATGAACTGAAAAGTACACGAGCATCGAGCACCTATACCCAAGGACATCGTCATTGGTGAGTACGATCGGACTTGCCATCAGCACGCCGCTCCTAACCATGTTAGTCCTTAATATCTAGAGCATCTAATCCAACAGACCGTCTACAACTACAGGCGCGTTAAACATCAATATGCACCCAGAGTCACAAGCTCAGCCGCATGGCTGGGCCTCTCTTGAGGAACGGTACGAGGTGATGAAGGAGATTGGCGACGGTAGCTTCGGCAGCGTCGCACTTGCTCGCGTTCGAACTGCTGGTTCCCACATTGCCCGTCGTGGCACTATGGTAGGTGCAACGTGACACGTACTGGAGCAAAGAATGGGCTAACACGTCCAAGGTTGCAATCAAGACAATGAAGAAGACGTTCGACTCGTTCTCGAGCTGTCTCGAGCTGCGAGAGGTCATCTTCCTGCGATCGTTACCACCGCATCCTCATCTTGTACCGGCCTTGGATATCTTCTTGGACCCTTACAGCCGGAGGCTCCATATTGCCATGGAGTTCATGGACGGTAACCTCTACCAGCTCATGAAGGCTCGCGACCACAAGCCCATGGACGCTCACAGCGTAAAAAGCATTCTATTTCAGATTCTGTCTGGGTTGGAACACATTCATGACCGCGAATTCTTCCATCGCGACATCAAGCCAGAGAACATACTGGTGTCAACATCGCAACAGAACGATACATCGCATCCCTTCCGCCGTTATTCTGCTATGATGACACCGCCTTCCACACCACCAGTGTACACGATCAAGATCGCTGATTTCGGGCTGGCAAGGGAGACTCATTCCAAACTGCCTTACACGACCTACGTTTCTACGAGGTGGTACCGTGCGCCCGAGGTGCTCCTACGAGCTGGCCAATACTCGGCACCCGTAGACATTTGGGCCGTCGGTGCGATGGCGGTCGAGATTGCAACACTAAAGCCACTGTTCCCTGGTGGAAACGAGGTTGACCAAGTTTGGAGGGTTTGCGAGATCATGGGAAGTCCTGGAGGCTGGGTCAACAAGCATGGGCAGCGTGTCGGCGGCGGTGAATGGAAAGAGGGCGTCAGATTAGCGCAGAAGCTGGGCTTCTCGTTCCCCAAGGTAAGATCAACCGAAGAACGCACCGCAGTCCTAGTACTAACATCATCCTAGATGGCGCCGCATTCGCTGGACACAATTCTTCCGACTCCTCAATGGCCAGCCAGCTTGGCCCAATTCGTCACGTGGTGTCTTCTCTGGGACCCTCGAGCCAGGCCTACATCGAGGCAAGCCCTTGATCACGAGTATTTTCAAGATGCATTTGATCCGCTCCGTCTCAAGTCATCATCTTCTCGACTCTTGGGCCGCAAACAGTCCGAGACTTCCGCCAAGGACTCACCAGACGCTTCACCCAAGCTCACCTCGAAGACCTCCTCATGGCTACGTCGCTCATTAGTTGCACGTGAGAGTGCACCAGCAGTCCCGCAGCACAGCACCGCCCAGCCAATATCACCTCGACCATCGCCTGCTCATGCGAATTCCAGCGATGTGAGTGGGTCTAAACAACGTCCCGCTGCTACTAAGCGAGCTACGTGGACGAACGGGGCTCCTTCTAATGGTGCCCCCATCCCGATCCTGCCTTCTATCAAGCCAATCTCCCCGCTGTCGGCTGAAGTTACTGCACAAGCCAATGTGCGTGCTACAGAAAGTGAGGAGCAAGCTGCAAAGAAGATTGGTCGTCAATTATCCGTCGCTTCGCACGGTAATCACTATGCAGACATCCATCGCCAAGAAGCAGAGCGCGCACTGAACGGCCAGTCAGAGGTTACTTCTCCGGTCAGCGGACAGAAAGAGAGTTTCTTCTCCCATCTCAGGAAACGAGCTCGACGTTTGTCTGGGCGTTACCAGACCCCAATGTCGCCAAACTCTGATGACATTGAGGCCAACGCTGGCTGTGCCCCATGGGCAGCCACCAGCGCCCGGCAGTCATTGATCATGGACCAGTCTCAAGGTGCTGCCACAACCTCAACGTCTGACTTTTCCGAGTTGGACAAAGCCCTACAACACGTGAGAGACAGCGTTGAGGCACACTCTCAGCAGACTGCATCGACGAAGAGCTCCCGGGTTGCGACGAATCCCATGCTGAAACGTCATCATTCAGTTCCTCATGGTCCCGAGCCCCGAACCTCTGAAAACGGAGCGAATGCACCGGTTTCCAGCAGGACACGACGAGCACTTCAGAACAAGTCCAACCCATCAAATCGGTACGAGACGCCTAATGAAGAGGAAGAGCTCCTCAGTGAAGTTTTGGCCTCCGCACACAAAGCCTCAAAGAAGCTCGACTCCCAAAAGAAACCTCAACGCTCGCAAACTGACCTCGGCCCTACCGCATCGTATTTGACACCATCCCCATCAGCGAATCGTAACAGCGTCGGCTTTGGTCAGTCGGCCGACATGACTCCAAGCAAGCCCATGGAGATCGCCCAGAATCGCAGCAAGCATGATGAGACTGTTTCCAAGTGGCCTACGCCGCCGTACGATGAGAACGATTGGGCATCAAGTGTGGCAGCCAGCCTCATGGCAGCTCAAACACGACACCGATGATATCCAACATCGCGGGACCCGTACTTCTTTTCGCCTTGCCTTCGCTGCATGCTCTTCCATCCATACAATTGTAATCTGGGTCACCGCACCCGCTCATTGTCGCTTCCTATACGACCGTACGACATCGAGCTCTCCCGTCTGGAACGGTGCATGAATACACAAAGATAGATCCAGACGCGACGCGCCACACAGCCCTCAAAAGCAAGCGCATCTCCCGGGGACGGTGTTACTGGCGTTAACAGAAACCATCGTCCTTTGCGCAACCACCATCGTTTATCATCTCGCAACATCACCTTGTTCTTTCCAAATACCTGCCCCACATTCGCTTTGTACCACCATCACACATTTCCCTTTTACTGAATCATCATCTCGGGCTGCAGTTTACTTCATATCTGTGGCGGAGGCAAATTATCGTGTTCTATTTTGCGGGAAATTGTCGATACCTTAACAGCTACTTGGGTTCGGGGGGGTTTTCCCTGTTCGGAGTTTCCCTGTTACCTTGCTTCTGTTTCACATGTTGGTGCGCCCCGTGTGGAGGTGCGCGCTTATACCATAGACCGATTTCCTTATGTGTTTAATTTCCTCGGCGGATACCCCAATTTGAGCATTTGGCGACTACATTCTCACCATACCCACCCATCGTTATCCCTGTTGGTTACTCGGAAGAAGGAACCTTTTTTTTTTTGGAAATACTTGGTGCATGGATCAGGGAACTGGTCATTTGTAAGAAATAGTTTTCAGCGATCATTTGCGTCTTTGTTTCCTCTCTCCTTGCGTTACCCTGTTACCTCGTTAAATACGACTCTTCTCCTGCAACTTGCTGCCCTGCATTGCTCTTCGCGCGGGCTTTGCTCTACACTAGTGTCTAATACTTTAATTCCTACCTGATATAGGCCCAGGATGGCTAGTCATATGTACAATTCGAACTGGGGAAGCGGAGTTGGATACCCACCTGACTTTTTTTGGCTCCGTTACGTCTTGGCTGGACCGGACTTGGGACTCTGTCCTGTCGGTTTCCTTATGTATATTCCCTATCTGATCAATAAAAAACAGTCTGAATACGCCTGTTGCCCAACAGCAGCATGCAGACATTAGTTAGAACACACACACACACACACACGCTTCCCGCCCTTCGCAAGTGTAACAAGTGGGGAAATGGCCCCTCAAGCAATGTGTTCATGCTTTTTTGCGAACAAAGTAACTCACTCCGTAAGAAGACCCTCGCAAAACAAACAAACATCGTTTTTACCGCCTTGCACAGAAGAAGAAAACAGCACTTCCATTTCTTTTAGCCCCCTTTTATGGAACCTAATCTACAGAGTAATAAGTTCCCCTTCCCCTCCCCCTCCCCCATGCTTCAAATCCCACGTCTTTCAATATTGCTTTTTATTTTAAAAAAAGAAAAAAAGAAAAGAAAACCACTACGACTGCCACTAATGTAAAATCCAATTTGCTCGTCTTCACGCCCAACCCAAAGTTTGCGTTCACGAACCTCATCGTCGTGGCTACCTACTTAGTGTCTAGCTAGGTAGGCAACCCCCCGTGTCCTAGTACCTACTATTTCTGTTCCTGGTGTTGCGTGTGTTAGACAGCAGCAGCAGCAGCAAGCGCGTATAAGTCGGTTTTCTTTTCTTTTGGGTTTGTTTGTTTGGACTTGAATTCAGATGTGACTTTGCAACACCGGGGGGTGTTGGGGACTGGTGTGGTTGCTGTGCAGGCACGAGCAAAGGAGATGTGTTGTTTGATATGTATGGAACTAATAATAAGGACAACAGATGGGGAAGACTGTGTGGCTGATGCTTAGAGTCGGAAACGCGAAGTTTACAAGAAAGGGGGATAAAAAGGAAGGAAAAGGAAACGGCGTGGGTAGTTAGGATACACCAACCAGGAGATAGAAATATGAATACTAATTTGTTATGTAAAATTCTATCAACCCACAGCTTTGAGTGCGGATACCAAATGCCGTCGTCTCCCGACTCTATTCTTTCTAATATGTAAAACCCCTATTGATGCTCATAACCATACCCATGCCCATGCTCATAAAGATTTCATCAAGATTCGAGAGAACGCTACCATCCGCCACCAGCGGTGACAGCCAATCCAGCCACCCTCTCCATATCACTCTGCTTCTTCTTGCCGACGTCGCTCTCGACCTTGATGTAGGATGTGTACAAGAGCCTCTGTTCCTGTACACCCGTGATGTCGGACCAATGGGCCATAAGATGCTTCATGCGTGATCGTGATATACAGTCGACGATATCCTCGTCGGCGGGGTACTCGTTTGTCGGGTGGCGCTCACCGTCCATGTTTTCGTCTTCCGAGTCTGTGGCAGAGAAGTAGGCTTCGTCTACCCTCGACAGCCATTCCTTTTGCTCCTTTGGGCCTGGTTTGGGCGCGGGTGCATCGTCGTTCGGTTCCTGGATGCCTTCGTAGATGCGGACTTGGTCAACTTCTTGGACCTTGACTTGGCCACCGCCGTTTGTGCATCCACCGGGACAAGCCATGACCTCTACGTATGCATAGTCTTTCACGCCTTCGCCTGCAGCTGCACTCGCTGCCCCGGGCCTTCGGCTGATACCCGTTTTCCCACCTGGTAGTCTGCTGGCTTTGGCCGGCTTGAGCCGCCGCACCAAGTTTTGGATGTTGCGGAAACCGTAGAAGCGAGCTGCTTTTATTATCGTCTCTGAGCCTTGAACAACCGAGTACTCAACCACATCTGCATTACGTCCTCTCACTACTGATATCGACGATCCTGGATTCCGCGCTTGGTATGTTTGCAATATGTGATACAGATATCCACCGGACGATCCTGCAACTGCATTCTGGTTCTTCCGACGCGAAGAAGGAAATAGGAAGGCGTCGAGTTTGGGGTCGGGAAACGGTATTCGGTCGGAGGACGAGAGCGGTGACCTGGGGAGCGAAGCGAAGTTGATGCCCCGGGCAGCTGCGAGATGTAGGATTTCCCGTGCAGTAATTACGCAGTCGGTGTCGCGTATCTTTTCTTGGGATGAGTCGTGACTGGATAGCCAAGCAGCAGAGGTTAGCTCGCCGCGGCTAGCTTCGAGCTTTTTGTCGAAGCAGGGCATGATGGCGAGATGCCATATCTGCGATGGAGGTATACCGTAGCGTTCGCTGAGTACAGATTTGATCAATGTGCCTGTGAGTGCTTGCGGTGACTTGAGGCGCGAGAGATGTGGAAGGATGTATGGATGTGTCTTTTCGGCATAGCATATCCAGCCAGGACATGCGGATGTGAGGATCGGTGCTTTGGGTGTCGTATCGATCGCGCCTTCCGATCCCGGCTTTGGCGACACTTTGGATGCTGCTGGGGAGAGGGCATTCGTAACCTCATCTGCTGCTGCGACCAGACATGCCTCTCGCATTACATTGGTATCGATGACCCATGTGAAGCCGCTTCCTTGGAGTCCACCAGATTTCAGGCCGGAAGGTCCGCTGAGAAGCTGCGAAATCATGTTCCCAGCCTCTACTTCAGAGACATTGAAGACAGCTGCCAGACTTGCGCGCGCCTGCGGCGAGACACTAGCCACGAACAGCTTCCCCTCAGTGCCATGTCCGTTGACTCCATTTATTACTCCGCTGCTTGCATATCCGTTCGCGACCCCATTCGTCCCGTTGTGTGCCAGCCATGATGCGCGTAACGAAGGGTATGTATCGAGCGTTGTGAGCACCTCAGTATGCGACTGCAGCGAGACCAGCACCGCTTCCGCACTAGTTACACATCCCGAACAAGCAAGGCAATCTGTAAGCGATATCGACGCGGGCGGCGGCGGTTCGGCAGCGGCGGCCTTCTCTTCGGTCGTGACTTCGTACGCATTCTAGCGTCTGTCAGTATGCGCCCGCCGATGACGCGATGTTGGAGGTGACCATACCGAGTTGTCCGCTTGTTGTACAGGAAGCGTTTCTATGGGCTTTATACACGCGACGCCAGGCGATATGAAGTCGTTGAGATCGTCTGCGGAAAGAATGGCGCTCATGGTGAGCGGTCGTTGACTGGTGGGGGATGTGGCAAGCGAGTTGGGGTTGGGGTATTGCAATCAAATCGAATGTGAAGAGACAAGAAATCAAACACCGGAGTATGCAAAGTAAAGTAAGAAGTCGAAAGAAAAAAATGGGAAGGCAGATACTACGATTACAAAAGTGCAGTCTCAGTCGCATGCCGATGCGCGGAGAAGCCTATCATCGGCCCGCATTTCTAAGGGTCTCTTCGCTGTTTCTAGCAGACTTCCGCGGCCAACTCTTGCCACCTTACCTACCCCCCAACTTCCGTCATCTTTCACGTGCTCACAGATGCTCCTCAAGCGCTTCGTGAAGAAGAATGCCCGCCCTGGCCGCGCTAGCTTCCGTAATATAGGTCCTCGTGCGCGCGGAGGATAGTTTGCGGGGTGCTGCATCTGCCGCCATGTACGGCAGATTGATTTAGCCTGGGTTGGCCGCATGTAGGTAGGTACATCAATGGCCATGAGGACACGACATGGTGCGATAATCTGGAAAATGCGTAACACGAATATAGTACCCTGCTTTGCTTCCATCAGTGTCGGAGTTTTCGGTGCTGAGCAGATTTCAATGTTTTCTCTCCTCACTTCTTCGCAGCGCGTTGCGATGTCACTTCCAGATGCGACGAATCTCAGTTGATACCATGGGCCTAATGTCGCCCAAGACCGGTGCGACGTTCGAGGCAGTGAAGAGGAGGAGTGGCTGGAGGTCGGCGCCTAGACTACTGACGACGTGTGTGTTCTTTGCTGTGCTATGGGTGTGGCTCAACCTCACATCATCTGCGATTCTGATACCGACGGACTCATTCGAGTATTTGAAAGACGAGGGCCTGAAGGAAATTTTAAATACAACGCTCGGGGTACGTTGAAAGTGATTCAGTGGCCCAGAATCTACACCATAAAAGATCGCCTCGTTGAACCGTTTCCAGGCGCCACTTGAAGGTCATAGCCAACGTACTCGTCACTGACATATCCTCAAGTTTGAAAAGATCTTTGTCCTCAACCTACCTTCCCGTACCGATCGCCGAGATGCCATAACTCTCTCTTCCGCCGTATCAAACATCAAGCTCGAGTTCGTGGAAGGCGTTACAGGAGCCAGTATCCACGACAAGGCCTATCCACCACCAGAAGCGAACAAGAAGCTTTTGTCAGGTATACGAGGGAGCTGGAGGACACACATGAATGCCCTACAAAGGTAACTGGTTTAGCTTCGAAACGTTCTATAGTAACCAAGTAGGCTAATGGCAAAACAGAGTCGTCGAACAAAACCTAACCACAGCCCTCATCTTCGAAGACGATGTAGACTGGGACTTGCGCGTACGTCAGAACCTTCAACGCTTCGCCCTAGCATCGCGCTTCCTCTCCTCCTCCTCCAAACAATATACCTCGACCCTACAATCCAAACTCGAACACCACACAAATACAGAAACACCAGCAACAGCCATCCAAATCATCGACACATCAACCCTACCCAAAACACTCCATTCCCTCCCCCTATCTTCCCTACCCAGCGTAACCAAACCCACACGCTCACCCTACGGCGACCCCACAAACTGGGACATACTCTGGCTCGGCCACTGCGGCGCCGGCATGCCCCGTCCCCCACCCCATCCCCCATCCACACCAGCAACAGACCTCTCCCTGCTCACCCTCCCCAACGACGCCACCGTCCCCTCCGCCCGCCACCTAAAAGCCCATCCTTTCCAATCCGACCCCGACGCCCTCGCCACCACCTTCCCACCCCACACACGCATCTACCACGCCGCCACAGGCGGCACACTCTGCACCGTAGCCTACGCCGTCAGCCAACGCGGCGCGCGCAGACTGCTCCACCAATTCGCGATGCAGGGCTGGAGCGCCATCTTCGATGCCGAGCTCGGCCGTTGGTGTGCGGGCTACGATCCGGATCTGGGCCGCCAGTCCACGCCGTCCAAGACTGCTGCTGCTGGAGGTGGTAGGGATGCGCATGGCAAGGAGAGGGTTTGTTTGACTACGCAACCACCCATTTTCTCGCACCATCATCCGAGGGGGGGACAGAGCGATATCGGTGGCTTGGGCGGCGGGTATGCGACCAAATACGAGACTAAGTATTTACGGTATAGTGTTAGGATGAATCTTGAGAAGTTGGTTTGGGGGCGCGAGGGGGAGGTGGTGGATCAGTGGCCGGATGAGGAGGACGGGGTGTGAGGGAACCAAGGCAAACGCATGTGTTCGAAATAGACATTCATTATATATTTGAAATGACGTCCCACATCTACTCGTCCCCTATCCCTATCGTCAACCTATACCAAGAACTCGTGCACCACGTCCAAGGAAACACGAAGCAGCGCAAGGATAGCATCGAAGGGGGAAGAATACGCAAAAGAAGAAGAAAATTTAAGTGTCCACCTTTTGGGCCTACTCCTTAGTACCCACGCCGTTAGTGTGCGTAGAGCTACTCCGTCCGTTCATAGTTTGCTCCCGCTTGCTAATGAGTGCCTTCAGCTCATCAGTCGTGCTCTTGCCGCCATTCTTCTCGGTAATCAGTCCCTTCAACCAAGCGTTCTCCGTCTGCAGTTGTTGAATAGTGGCTTCTAGTTTAGCAACCTTCTCTGCTGCCTCCTTCTGCGACTGCTCGAGAGCGCGCTCACGCTCCTTCTTTTTGACACGGAAGCGCGCGCTGGCGGCTGTGTTACGACGGCGTTTGTCCTCCTCTGCAGCGATGCGGGCGCTCTCGTCGAGAGAATGTTGGCTAACGTGGGTGACATTGTCAATCTTGCGCTTCTTCGAATTCTGGTCGTACGCCGGTGCGATGGGAGATAGTGAGGATGCCGCTGAGGCATATGACGGGGCCAGAGGGTACTGGTGAGGCTGGGAGTGCGCTAGTGGTATTGACGGGTCAAATATTGGGGTCGGCGCAAAGTTGTTCAGGTCGGTGAACTGGAAGTCGCCTACAAACAAATCAAAGTCAGTCATGGCTTTGCAGACGACGATAATTCCAATGCGCGTCGTATGTATTGTTATCAGCACAGCAAGGCAATTGCGTGCTTGTTTGCAGGCTGAGTGGTTGATGAAACAAGTGTGGGGTGACGATGCAGGCCATGCCGATAGCGGGGTTTGCATTCGCCCTGCCAGATACCCATTGGACAACGGATTTGAGGCACTATACGACGTCTGCAATGGGCGCATCTCCACGAGCAAAGACATGGAAGAAGAAATGGGTAGAAACAACAGGAGGTCCTTACTATTCAGGTTGAAGTCCATGCTCGGGTCTGCACTCGCAGTCGGAGTGGGCGGAAGCTTTCCGTCCGGCTTCAACGGCTGAGTCTGCTCACCCTCGAAGTCGACGCCGAAGTCAATGGGCGAGTTGAAGTCAACGCTGGCGTTGTGCGCGTTGTTGACGTCGAAAAAGTCGGCGTTGAGGAAGTCGGAAAAATCCTCGGCCGGTGCCGGGTCAGCGAGCAGATCCTGCTGCGGCGACAACTGGTTGAGGTTCGCGATGTACTGGGACACGTTGGGCCCGCGATGCCCCTTGTAGGCGGACATGGGCAGATGTGTGTTGCCAGTCGACGAAAGTCGTAGTGTCTGTCCTGTTTGGGGTGGGGTTTTTGACGGCGAGTCCGACGACACGTAAGCGTCGGCTAACAGCGAGGTTGGTAGTCCTATTGACGTGCTAGGATGGTTCGCGATGATGGTGTATAGGTTCTGTTGCACAAGCCGTTGGGAAGTGCAAAAAGCAGAAGACGTGTGTGGGAGAGTGGTGACGATGGATTGGCGTTCGAGATCTATGATGGACACCCCGCGGCCTTGTCTTGTGACTAGCGTGAGCGGCTGTGACTAGCGTAAGCGGATTACTAATTTGAAACCGCAGACCGGCAAACCTTTCCGCAAGATGCCGAGCGGCGCGGCTTCTCCACGTGTTACTCGATTTCCGGTGGGTCGACAGGCCTTTCAATAATGACGATGCGAACGACTTGTATCATTTACTTCCAGCTCTTGCGTTCATGTCGCTGATAGCATTGAAATGCGTCGACAGGATACTTCTCTCATCATTCAAACAAAGAAGCGACTCTTGCCAATGCAACTCCTCACTCAATCAGTGGTTTTCTCACGCCTCCGACAATGGCGATGCCAAGTGCGCGCAATCCTTCGGGGTCGTTCGAGCGAACAATAGTACTAGCGGGTAACATGGGGTTGTCCGGCGTGACGTGTGCAGCGTCCTTGGCTGCCTGCTCGATAGCCTCCATCTCCTCTTTGCAGCCAGCGTGGTCGAACGGGCAAACAACGATAGGTTGGCGAAGCAAAATGTCTCTGGCTGACGACATTTGCGCCTACTTTGGTCAGTTCTAGCGCTAACAGATGTGGAAGTCCAACCTACTTTGACCGTAAGGTAGTACTCGATCTTGTACAAGGTGCCTGTCGTAGTAAAACCGTTGACAGCATACATGGGAAACTCTTTTTGCCCTCTTGGCACCACGCCGGCATTGTCTCGCAGATCTTTGGCAGGGAAAACCAGGCCGAGATTTGTAAAGTAGCCTGCCTCGGGCATCTTGACTCCCACTGCCTGCGTCGTCTTCGCTAATGTCTTGACTTTTCGTGTCGGCTCGTCCCCCTCATGATTGAAGATGATTTCCTCGTCTATGCCAACTGTGATCTTCTGTATTGTAACCTTCTTCGCCTTGCTTAACCAATCTGGATTCGGACTGAGTTTGATGTATACGGAGACTGGATCGAGCGGGCCGTAACTCCATCGCGGTAGGCTTATTCCAAGGGTGACTAGATGGTCCGTCACCCGTTCAGCGCTTTCGGGTCGGTTGTACATGCCAAAGGTAGAAAGGGTGTCGTATCGCTGTACTGGTACTGCAAATGGATACTTCTTCTGATCTTGCGGTCCTTGCTGCACGGTCACAACGAGCTCGTAGAATGTCTCAGCTGTCCGACTCGGTAATTGTAGGCTTGCGGGCGGGACCCTTCTCGCTACCTCCTCGCCACCACGGCCGTACGGTATGAAGATGACAAACGGTAGGTCCATGCACAGGATACTCTCGTGTTCCCTGCCTGCGGAGCATCGATACAGGAGCATCTCCTTGCCCACGATGTCGGTGATCTCCTTGCGCGGGGCGGCGAGGTGCTTCTTGGTAACCGAGTCGGCCGAGGGGTGTATGGTCTCGCGGCGATGTAATGCGATGGTAACGAGAGAGATATTGACAGGCGCTGACACACCCACGAGTGGCCGAATCTCGACTTTGCCTTCTATTCGAGGCTGGGTGGTGTCAGCATGGTCGAGTCCCTTGTGACAGGCGGCACAGCAGTACAGCAACGCGCCGTGTGCAGAAGGAGCGCAAAAGCTTCAATGACAAGACAACAAACAGGAAGCACATACGAGTGTCGCTGATATGCCCGGGTAGCCGACCAGGAAGTTGCTGTTGGGCGGGCCCGATACTCTTACAAAGGCCGACATCTCTCACGACTTCGCGGCGCAGGCCTGAGACGGCAGCAGGCGCTGCATGGGCGTAGAAGGAGCCGGTCCAAGTGCAGTCCTCCTTTTACAATCCGCTCGGGGGATGCAGCGTGGTGCGCCGGGCAGGTGAGCGCTCAGGTGGACCCAGGTAACCTTCCGGACGGCGGATTGTGGGGGGGATATGATGTCGGCGGATCGAAGCTTGAACGGGCGGGGGGCGGGCGGGAAGGATACGGGGTGTAACTATATGTAGTGAACGCGCGGGGATCGTGTAGATGTTGGGTGGGATGATGGGTTAGGTAGGGTAGGCCTGTCCGAGCGGAGCGGACCTCGAAGCTTGGGTACAGTATACAACTGGCGGCTATGATGCCGTCTGTCCAACGTCTAGCAATATGGTGCGTAGAGGATATCGAGCGACAGCATGTCTGCAGCAATTGCGATGACAGCGAATGCAGCGCGATTGCAGCCGTGTACACGTCCTAGACGGGAGACGGCGGTTTGCGTTGGCCTGGGCTGTGGGCTTGCGTGAGGGTCTCTGGTCTGCGATGCAGATGCACGACACTCTGGTACTCCACCGCTCCACCTAGCCACAAGCACTCCTGCTCCCATCACATTTCCGAACATGTCAGTCACGGTAAGTCTCCCGGGCTGTCTCAGCCCTACCTACCATCGCAACCCCCACACTCACAAAACACTCGCAGCTCCACACAACCCTCGGCCCCCTCAAGCTCGAAATCTTCTGCGAAGCCGTCCCCAAGACGGCCGAAAACTTCCTTGCCCTCTGCGCATCCGACTTCTACACCGCCTCGCCCTTCCACCGCCTGATCCCCAACTTCATGATCCAAACCGGCGCACCAGCTACCGATCCGAAATCAAAAGCTTCCACGTCCATCTACGACACGCCGAACCAGCTCTTCGAGGACGAGATCAGGCCCGCCCTACGACACAATGCGAGGGGGATTGTGAGCATGGCGAACAAGGGTCCGGGAACGAATGGGAGTCAGTTCTTTATTACCTTTGCGCCCGCCCCGCATCTGGATGGGAAGAATACTGTGTTTGGGAAGGTGCTCGAGGGGTGGGAGGTGTTGGAGGATATGGAGAAGGTTGCGGTGGACAAGAAGTCGAGGCCTCAAGAGCGGATAGCGATCGAAAAGGTTACGATACACGCGAACCCGTTGGCGGGGTGAAGCAGTGGGCAAGATAGGAGTTGCCCGACATTACGATACCCTGGAAGAGATATAGAGAGTGGCAATGATGCCCATTATGGCTGGCGAAGCCCTGGTATCTAATAAAGACGCCCCGGCACAAATGCAACAAGACTATGGAAATCTATACCCATGGAACCTACGCCATCTACGCACCGTTTGCAGTCATCCCGTTCGTCGCCGCGGACTCCTCCTCGTAGCCCTCGGTCTTCATATCCCGTAGACCCAGCTCCTCCTCCTCGGCCTCCGTGCGCTCATAATCCTCAACCGTAATCTTCGGATCTGGCTCTGGCGCCGTAAGGCTCTGGACGTAACTGCTTGCCAGCGGATCTTCCAGGACGATGGTGAACTTGCCCTCGCCGTTGATGGCAGCTGTGAGGTTGTGGAAAAAAGTGTCCCACTTCTGCTTGGACGCGGAATCCATCGAGTCTCCGCCCCCGCCCGCGTCGAATATGGATGATTTCAGATCATCGCGAACTTGTGTGAGGAGACCTTCTATCGTTGTAAATCTACCACCGAGTGTACCAGGTTCTACGCTAAGGTTCAGCTCAAGACAGGACATGGCGCACGACTCGGATTTGAGGATATCGCGGGACAAATCCTCCTTGGTGTCGACAGTGACCGTGATTCGACGGCCCTTGTCAGGGACTGCGCCGCCAGTCTTAACTTCGTTACTCCGGTCTACAATAATACATTAGCAAACGGCCGATTTCTACGTCCAGACCTGACTCACATCCGCAATGCTCGCACACTGTGCTCATCAACACTACTTGCTTAAAGTGGGGGATGTTGACCATCTTCATATTCGTTGCGCAAGACTTGGTGCATCCTGGACAGCTAGCCGGGAAAGTATACACTTGGTTCTCCACGATATCGTCCTCGTCAACGTTGTTCACCATCGGCACAGCCGTAGAAGGCATCTCAGGATACATATGAGAAGCGTGGTACTCTGGTCGTATCTCGGTAGCTGGCGCCTCGCCACTGGTGTCACCCAGCCCAAGCGCTTCGTTCTGTGCGGCGCTCCGTGGGTACTCATGTCGAGAGTACTTGCCCGCGGAAAGTACACTTGGAGGTTCGATCGAAGAGTTGCCAGCGGGGTCATCAATCGTGATCTTGAAAGGTAGCTTCTGTCCGCTCGACATCTGCCTGATCGTCGCGATTACTCCTTGTAGTTGCTCGTAAACCTCCGGAACGACCTGCTTCCTTTCTTCCTGCTTCTGCTCCAAGTCTTGCGCGACCATTGCGAGAATCCCCTCCACGTTTGTCAACTGCCCTCGGCCTTGTGGGATCTCCAGATCGATATCCTCCACCCGGAACACGGCAGTGTCGCTCTTGATGATCTGACGGCTCAGGTCGTCCGCCGTTTCGACTGTGAGCGAGAACTTGACGCCTCGTTGTTGTATTTCACCAGCTGGTTGTACCTCGGAGTTCTTGAAGTGGCAATGTGGGCAGGCGAAGGACATGAGGACGATTTCGCGAAAGAAAGGTATCCTAGTGAGAAGCAACCGTGTGGTTCCCTGTCCCTGTTAGTTATATGCAGCATCGCTTTCATGGTAAACGTACGTCCTCATGGCAGTTCATGCACATGCTTTCAATCTCGTCAACGACCTTGGTGCCGTCCTCGCCGTCTTCCTGAGCGCTCGCCTCCGCGACCTTGCGGCCCATATCCTCGAAGAGATCTTTCGCAAGACTCTGCTGTTGTGCCATGTTGGGCTTCTGTGTAGTTTGTTCGTATGTAAGGTCCCGAAACAGAAGTATTCGAGTGTGTTGTTAGAGCAGATGACGAAAAGCCCCGAATTTTTTTGGCCCCGCGCCTAGGACCTAGGTACGTACATGCGGGGTCCCTGCCAAGCCAAGCGCCTCCACTCACTTTGGCAGCCCTACGACTTATTGAAGGTGAAAGTTGAGTAAAGAAGTGATTATTGATTGAAAGCTATCAAGAAGGGGATTATATAGGGGCCCGACCAGGGCGCTAGTCCCCCAGTAGGTTCTTCCATACCATGGAAACACCTTCCAACTCACCCTGAGTTATTCCTTTTCCTCATGGGAGGTTGTGATTTCCAACAGGACTCACATGGCAAAGTCCATGAGATCAAATCCGCCCAGGCCTGAAGTCTGCGACTTCTTTTTCTCTAGCATTGCCTGCAGGCCGCCTTTCCGCGCTTTCTGCCTCTGCTTGCTGCTGACATTTGCGGTCTTTGTCGTTATATCGTCGGCTTCCTTCGTTGACTTTGTTACCCCCGGGGCTGGCTTAGTGTCCAATAGGGACCTTGACTTTCCGATTCTCCTGCGCGGTTTCGTCTGTAGCGTTTGTCGTGTTTCTCGATGGCATCGCAAGCAAATGTAGGCGGTGTTCTTTTCCGGTTTCGTCGAAACTTTGGTGCTGCTCCTATCCTTGATGTCGAACCTTTCCCTCTGGGTGCGACTTGACACCTTACACGACCACCCGGGAACCATGATACTTCCGCAAGCACCGCAGACACTTCGACGAAAAGCCTCCAGTTCCCTGTTGGGGACTTCGAGGCCAGCATCTTCCACCAGCCTGTTGCGCGCAGTACCGAGGAAAGCTGCTGCTGCTGGTGACGCAACAGCAAGCAAATGGGCGGCCTCATTAAGGTATTTCGCTCTCAGTTCCGTTTGATCCACTAAAGCCATTGTTGGACAGCCTGCTTGTGCGTGGTAAGGACAGTGAAGCACTTCCAGATGTCCTGCAGGTCCGGCAGTACATTCACGTGATCGCTAGCTTATCATAACGCCGATCTCCGACGCTAGAGCTGCAGGTGCTACTTTCTTCCACAACGTTGAATGTTTTCACTTGGATGATCAACATTCCGCGCTCATATATTGCGCGAGGATCCGTACGCCCATTGTTGCTTGGTCGCACTGCTAATCTCAGCGTCGCTAACATCCGAAGCTTCACTGTCACCGGCATGGCAGCGCCAGAGTTGACTGAGCAGCAGGGACTGCGCATAGCAGTAGAAGGCTGCGGGCACGGAGTATTGCATGAGATATATGCATCGGTTGCAAAATCTTGTGAGCTGAAGGGCTGGCCAGATGTCGACCTTTTGATCATTGGTGGAGATTTCCAGGTATGCAACCTCACTTGCAATGCTCGCTCAGCATCTGACTTGGTAGGCTGTTCGCAATGCGTCCGACCTCAAGGCCGTCTCCATGCCCTCAAAGTACTATGCCATGCATGACTTCCACGAGTACTATTCAGGCGCGCGCCTTGCGCCGTACCTTACAATATTCATTGGCGGCAATCACGAGGCGAGTAACTACATGTGGGAGCTTTACTACGGCGGATGGGCCGCACCGAAGATATACTACATGGGCGCCGCAAATGTAGTACGATTGGGACCACTACGTATTGCTGGTCTTTCAGGAATCTGGAAGGGATACAACTACAAAAAGTCGCATTACGAGCGCCTGCCTTATAACAGTGACGATGTAAGAAGCATCTATCACGTCCGGGAGCTCGATGTGCGCAAGTTGCTTCAGATACGGACGCAAGTCGATGTTGGGCTCAGCCATGACTGGCCACGTGGTATGGAATGGAAAGGCAATTACCGACAACTCTTCAGCTGGAAACCTGACTTCGAGCAAGAAGCAAAAGACGGTACCCTTGGCAGCGTTGCTGCGAAGCTAGTCATGGAGCGCTTGCGACCACCTCACTGGTTCAGCGCCCATATGCACGCCAAATTTCCCGCTGTATGGGAGCATGCGGAAGCTCAGAATGGTACACTAGCGAACACTGGGATTGGTGACGCCAAGGTCTTGAATGAAAGCCGAATCGAACTGGACATCGAAGATGATGGCGCACCTGTATCAGCGCCCAAGAACGATGCCGAGATTGATCTAGACATGGACGAAGATGATGTGCCACCTGTGATGATTGAGGAGTCCAAAGAACCAGCTGAAGCCGCAAGTGGAACCTCATCCGAAGTTCCCCCAGACAAACGAAATCTCTTACCGGAGTCTTTCTCACGCCCGCGAGTCGAGACAGTGCCTACTCTACCCTTTCCGGAAGACATAACGAATACAACGACCAACTTCCTTGCGCTCGACAAGTGCCTACCGAAGAGGAGCTTTCTACAACTACTTCAGATAGACCCGCATACTCCCGCTGAGCTGCACCGGCCTCTACGATTACAGTACGACAAAGAATGGCTCGCCATTACACGTGTCTTTGCAGACCATCTACAGGTTGGAAATCCAAATGTGCAGGTACCGGCAGATAAAGGCGATGCTTCCTACCGGTCTCTCATAGAGAAAGAGATGACTTGGGTTGAAGAGAACATTGTGCGGGCTGGCAAGATGACCATACCAGAAGATTTCGAACAGACTGCGCCGGTGTACGAGCCTGCAATAGGCATTCATGTGGATGAAGCCCCTCGAGAATACACTAACCCTCACACGCAAACATTCTGCGATTTATTGCAGATCCCAAATGTGCTCCATGCGTCAGAGGAAGAGCGGGCCCAACTGATGCAAAATGGGCCGAGACCGGAACAACAACGGTCAAATCGAGGAGGAGGCAGAGGCGGAGGCGGACACAGGGGAGGTGGACGGGGCCAAGGACACAGAGGGAGAGGGAGGGGTGGAAGGGGACGTGGACGTGGACGTTGGTGACGACTTCACCGTTACGCCCTCCGCCATAATGACAATCACACAATTGGGCACAAACCACGACATGTAGATATGACGATCCCTAAGCTAGCATGAAGCACACGCGGCTAGCAGTCTCCGCGAGTACTATCCAAGTCTGGGCCCCAAGTACGATTGAACATGACGGATAGAATGGCGCAACATATCATTGGACTTTGTCGTTGTCAAAGGCCCACAAGGGTTGCGCGTTGGTCGTTTTTAGGTGAGTCCCTGTGCCTGCACGATGATGTCGACTAAGATCATGTCTGATTACACCGCATCCTTGGCTTCTCATGCAATTTCTTTACGTTTGCTGTCGCAATCGTTTGCTTGCAAGCGCAACCGACCAGCCGCATGGTCGAGGCCGTGTTTTGGAAACTATAGCCAAAGCGGTGGCTGAAATATCGAAATGGTTTTCGTCCCCCACGTCATTGGCTGGAAAATACGAGCCCGCCCTCGTGCTCAGTTGCGGGAGAAGCATCGAGACCAACAAGGACACAACATGCGAGTTGCGGTCGTGCGGACACAGTTTCAATATTATCGGATTTGGATAAAGTGCTGGAACGCAGTGCCGTCTCGCGTCTGCCTGATGATCACGCCAATCCTATGTGTATTTGGTTTTGGATGTATTCGCAGTCTTGCCAGACGTTCGCCACGCTGTGGCAAAAGGGTTACGCGTGCTCTTCAAGAACATCCAAGGCTTTGGCGGAGTGGTTACGAATGACTGCAGACTGGGCGTTGGAAGCGGGGCCAAATGCGCAAATCCTCCAACATTTGTGTGAAGCCCTCCGAGACATCGTTTGGGCGTCGCTTTCAGGCTTTGGGCAGCCCTTACGTCTGTAAAGACTGTAACAGTGCTGCGAGCGCTGCTATTTTGGGAGCTCTCGACCGCGGAACCATGGAATTGTGTGACGGACACGTGAGTTCGCACGCGGTTGCGCCCGCTTGGTCGCACAAGAAAGCTGGGTGGTTTGTCAGCGAAATGGCATCCAGAACGCTTCTCCACGTCATTCCCTGACCTTAGCGCCGCCGTTATATGCATCGAGGCCTTCGATCGGCGGGACAGGACCCTGACATCGTCAATCCCTGCAGCGACACACGGCCATCGTCCACATGCACGTCTACTGTACACGCATCCTGTGACGTTTAAAAAGTCTTCGCCGCCCTTGCGTAGCGATGGTTTGTTCTGATTTCGTCCGGCATACATTATTGTATCGTCTACGATCGCTTCCAGTCAGCGTCCTCTTTTGCGCCTTCGCTACACCTTATTTCCGGTCTGGCTACTACCTACCATCCTGTGCGCCTTTATCCGGACCTCGCCACACTCTGGTATCCTCCACAGAACCCTCCCGCAATTCACATTACCGAGCGATCGTATCCTATATCTGAGTCAACACGACCCAAGTCGAGCTACATATATCTGTGCCTCCCGTTCTCGCAGCTCCGTTCTTTGTCCTTGGACGACCATCTACTCGCTACCAATCATACTCGAATTCACAACCAACACAATGGCCTCAAGATTTGTCGAGAACCTTCAAGAGGTCTCCATTAGCCATCCTCACCTCAATGTCTCGTTAGAAGACATCCTCGCAGAAGAAAGTCGCAAGAGGTCTTCTTCTCAGTCCTCAGACAGCTCTGAAACCCGCCGGTCTGGAAGCAGCTCAACGCCGAGTCCAACATCACCGACTAGCGAAAGCAAAATCAAGAGAGCCTTCACTCTCGGCAGCAAGAAGGGCCGCCGGACTTCATAGTTGAGCGAAGAGGAAGGCGTTGGCGTCCCTGACTGCCAACACCACGCATCCATTACGAATCCTGGTTATTAGACCATCACCACACCAACCCGACCATATCGACCAAGCGTTGGAAGACATGTGTCATACGCGCAACGAGCTGCGAGCCGTTGCGCAATACTGTCCTTAACTGACAAATGGACCTACATTCCGACGTCGCACCACAACATCCCAATCCCATCGCAAGGTCACACACTGCAGATCAACGCAGTTACCCATACCAGCCACCGCCCGTCCAGCCACGAGAAGTCTCGTTGTTCCAGTACGATTTCATCACATCGTCGTTTTAAGCCGGAAAATTCGGTTAGGCAGCAGCTGGGGAAGAAGCGGGCTAATAAGGGACGTGGACGACAAAAAATGAGAGTCTGCATCTAATGCACGACGTACGATACATGATACTTTTCCAATACACGTATACTTCGAATTTAATACATTTTTTTATTGCTCAATATCTGCTGGACGACCTCGACCCTTTTCACTTCTAGCGCTACGTGATGCCGTAGTGCTTTGCGATTACTCCAAACAAGAAGTTGAGAGCAATAACGCAAGACTACCAACGTTCAAGCGTTCACCAGACAAGCCCTTGAAGATGTGGTACACTCAAACGCACCTTGAGGTTGTATATGACAGCGCCTTGTCTGCGCTTGCCTTGACCACTCATAGTCGCAATTCCCTCCCTCCCTCCTATGTGTACTTACCTCAACATGTCATTCATAACCTTTCGTCAACATGCAGCACATGCCTTGAAAACCCCTCCTACCTAGATAAAACTTCTTCATTTTCTATCCCCAATCTTTCTCCAACTACACAATCACCACCTACTTATTACTAGCCAACCACCCCACACTTCCACAACTCCATAATGGCCATCTCGCACACCGCAAACCTCATCGCCACCCTCGAATCCTACCTCACACCCACCATCGCATTCACATCCCCACCCACCAGCCCAACGCAGCCAGCCCTGCACCTCATCCCCGCGCCCACCGTCACAAAACTGCGCAACCTAGCCACTGGCCGCGTAAAAGATATGCGAGCGCTCGGCCAGTCCAAGCAAATCATTAGCCACATCCCCATCGCCGCTCCACCGCAGCCGTGCTCAAAATACAACGACGCAATCCAAGCGGCGATTGTGATGGGCGGCGAGAAATTTGCGGCTATGGCACTGTTGCCGACGGAGGGGAAGGAGGCGGCGAAGGAGTTGGCGAGGTGTGTGGGCAAGTATAGGTTCGTTGGGGGTGTACTTGGGTTGAATAGGGATGTGCGATTGGATGATAATGGGTATGAGGAACTTTGGGTTACGGCGGAGAAGTACAGGATTCCGGTTGTGCTGAGGGAGATGTGGCCGTTGGTGTCTGATGTACGTTCACTAGGTCAGCAGGAGGGGAGGAGGAGGAAGAATGAAGAGAATTGACGAGATGCAGACCGCGGAATACCAGCACAACCTCCCTCCGAGCGTCCTTGCGCCACTTTTAACACAGCTCCATACCGGTCACACCACATCTCCACTCCCGTTTGTACACCTCTACCTCAGCTCCGTCTTCGACCGACATCCCAGCCTCCGCCTGATCCTCGCGCATCCAGGCTCCCTTCCCTCCCTCATTCCGCGCATCGAGACCCTCCTCACCGCCATCCCTGTGGCCGATAGACCGAAACGCAGTTTCCTAGACGTCTGGCAGCACAACATCTACCTCACGACAGCCGATGCACAAGACATCTCGACACTGAGGACGCTGTTGGAACAGATTCCCGTGGACAGGGTACTGTATGCGAGTAATTACCCGCTTGAAGAGAGGGGTAAGGAGTTGATGGAGGAACTCCGGGAAAGTGAGTTTTTGACGAAAATGGAATGGGAACGGGTCGCTTGGGAAAATGCGGAGACGCTGTTCAACTTGAAAGGGGCGAGTGGGAAGGGTGTGCGATAATGCTGAGTGAAGCCGGGTTTATGCGATCCGGAGAGCTCGATGTATTGGGATAGATTCGATGGGTAGATGAGCGATGTAAGAGCGCAGGGAAGACCTAGAAGACGGTTGCCTAGCACATATCAGAAACATTTATATCCCAATCCAATGCATTCATGTGTGTATATAAATGCCCATTCAGTTCATGACGCCTAAGCTCGTGGTATCTTTCATGTCAAAAATTTGCTCGTCGTGCCCCTTCGTCGGCGCGCACCCCCTCCTTATATCGCTGAGTCGGCGCTTATTTCTTGCCAGACTTCTTGATGCCCTGCGAGCCCGTGTTGAGCGGTCCCTTGCCCTTGCCAACGGTCTTGGCTAGGTCCTCGCGCGCCTTCTTGTCTACATGTCATCAATTAGTAGCTAATCCCTTTCGCATCATGTCCCTTATGGTGGCGCTGGGCATTTTCGCGAGTCCCCATGGCGGGGTATGATTAGGCGGTACGCACCTGCTGCGAGTTTGTTCTTGTGCGCGATATCGTCCTCGTCGAGGTCTTGCGCCTTCTTCTTAGGCTTCTTGTTGTGGATGGGGTTGGTCCCGGCTGCGAAATTGTGTCAGCCTTCACCGTCTTCACCCTTGGCTTTGACCCCGCTATCGGTTTGCGCAGAGAAGTATGACACCTACCTCCTTGTCCTGAAGGCATTTTGACGATATCGAATGACTGTGTCGGGCAGGTACTGTGTGGTTGGCAAGGGTGTAGTGAATTATTACTAGGCGGCGTGGAAGACGCTTGGTGGTTGCGGGCGGTGAGGAAAGGTCTCGGTCTCGAAGCCTAGGAAAAAGTGGGATGTGCACCGCCACTGGCTGTGTGGCTTAGACCCACGTGACCAACTCACGCTCGAAAGATTAGACCCACGTGACTAATTCAAGCGAGACCGGAATTAGATCCACGTGACCCATTCACGCGCGACCGAAATAAGCTTATCTCGGCAACGGCTCAAGCTTCAAATCTTGCCGTTGCCGTCAGCAACACCGCGGCAGGCGGGCGGCTTTTGAAAGCGGTCTCTCGGGAAGCCCCCGCATGTGTCGCAGGGTCCCGCGTCTGGTCAAAAGGATGTTGAAGCGCTTGCCAACTTGCAGGGATACTGAAGGAACCTATAATACGAGTCATGGCGATCCTTGGACATCGCGTCTCGCCTTAAACTTAACTGCAAGGCCACTCCAACATGGCTTAACCTGTGATATGTACGTCTAGACTCTGCACAACACCACTACTCCTCCGATCTCATCAAGCAATGGTAGATGACAAGATAACTGAAATGATACCAGATGCTTTCCTTCCCCGCGCCTCCCTTGTGTTCAGCCTCCCCATGCTTGCTGCGAAGAGGGTGCACTACGTGACTACCTATTCCCGAGCCCATCTCCGAGGAGGCTAGCTTCTCGCAGCTAGACGGCCGCACTAGAACTCCCTTTCGACCTGCTCCGAGTCGCTTCATCCCCCAAAGTAGCGGCACCTCAACGCTACCGCCTCCTCTTCTCATTCGTGGAAATTCAAATCCGCCCTTCTCTATGCATCGGCTGGAGTGAATCTCTCCGTTGACAGTGTAGTCTGGGGCCCCAGATCCAGCGGCTCGTGAACATGGAGGGCTGCCCATGGACCATTCTGCAGAAGATCAACGTTCTAGACAAGTTGATTCGTGGTGATATTGTTTAATCGAGGATATGCATCCTGAGTCCCGGTTTTGGCGTACCGAGCCATGGGATTGACTAGGGTGACTGATCCCACCACCCCCCCAGCCGTGCCACGCGCATGCTCGTGTGTATATATGCTCCATTGCATCTCCGCCTGTTTGGCTCCTCATTCCAGAGCTCTACGAACCTCTCGCTGTGTCCTTTGCGGAGTTCGAGCTGGAAGCCGTTTGTCAATCACTACCTGGCCGATCACTACCTACTACTACCGCCCAAGACAAACCCGTGAGGGAGAACCGTCAAGATGGTCTCCAAGACAAGAGTGTACAATTGGTACATCTCGCTCGTTGCAGCATCATGCATGGTGCTCTACGGTTACGATGCCTCCGTCTTCAACGCCCTTCAGAACTCGGAGAATTGGGAGGCCTACTATAACAACCCAGGACCTAACATCATTGGAGCCATTAACACCTCGTACACCGTCGGTGCTGTCGTAGCCGGTTTCTTCATGGTACGTGCTCCCCTTGATGCAACATGCCTAGGTATTCTAAAAGCAGATGCTGACTTTCTATCTTTTAGGGTGGACCCCTCGCTGATTTTGCGGGTCGACGAATTGGTATGGGCACGGGAGCCGCCTTGGTCATAATCGCGACTCTTATGCAAACGTTCGCGCCCCGAGGACAAATCGGTATCTTCATTGCCGGTCGTGTCCTTATCGGTATCGGCCAAGGTCTCGCCCTCACTGCTGGTTCAATCTACATCGGTGAACTCTGTCCCCCGGAGATTCGTGGAAAGATCATGTCCTTCTGGCAAATGTTCTACTCTGTCGGAAGTTTCATTGCCTATTGGGTCTCATTCGCCACTTCCAAGCATCCCGAGGGACTCGGCGAGTGGGACTGGAAGATGGTCGTCATTTTCCAGCTCCTTATGCCCATCGTTATCCTCTCCCAAGTATTCTTCATTCCCGAGTCTCCACGTTGGCACGTCCAGAAGAACCGCAACTACGACAAGGCCCGCGCCGCTCTTCGCCGCGTCCGTGATACCGACGAGCAAGTCGAGGCCGAAATCACCACCATCCGCGAAGCTATCGAATTCGAAGCCGAGGCCATCTCATCTGGATACTCTGCTCTGTGGAAGGACAAGTCTGTCAGGAAGCGCATGTACTTGGCAATGATTGTCAACGGTGGTCAGCAGATCACTGGTCAGGGAACACTCAACTCCTACAGCTCCATCATCTACAAGAAGGTTTTCACCAGCTCAGACACCATCGCTCTGATCAACGCCTTAAACGCTACGTTCGGTATCATCTTCACCCTCAACGCCACCTGGACGGTCGATCGATTCGGTCGCAAGTTCTTGTTCATTGTCGGTGGTATCGGCATGGGTGTTTGCATGCTCATCGCTGCCACCGTTGAGACACAGACGCCGACTTTACCCAACGGAGCCAAGACTCAGCCCGTCGCTATCTCCATTGTCTTCCTCATGTTCTTGTTCGCCTTTTTCTGTAAGTTATATGCCTTCTTCCTACCATCACCTTAGAACACTTCCACTAACAACGCTTCCACAGACAAGCCATCATGGGGTGCGACCGTTTGGATTTTCACCGCCGAGATTTTCTCCATGAACATCCGCGCGCAAGCCGTGGGCATGTGCTCGCAGACACAAAATGTCGTCAACTCCATCGTCCAGCAATTCTTCCCCGTTTTCCTCCAAAACGAGGGCTTTTATGCTTTCTACATGTTCGCCGCTATCAACGTGCTGCTCGCTGTCTTCGTCTGGTTCTTCGTCCCCGAAACCAAGCAGGTTAGCCTCGAAGAGATGGATGCCATTTTCGGTGGTGCCAACCACGTAGTTGAGGGCGCGGCTATCGAGCACAAGGATCCCGCGAGGTATGAGAGTGGTACCATCTATGATGACAACAAGGGCGCGACTGAGCGGGTTGAGAAAGCATAGGCGGTTGATGACTTAATGTTGTATGGTTCGACGCCTTTATTTTGGGAGTCAGCGCATAGGTTATGGTACGCAAGTAGTTGTACCAAGGTTGGCAATCCAGCTTTTCCCACCCAACACCACGGTCGCCTATCATGCTGTCTGTGAATCTGTTCTACCAACTTCACTCTGCCCAACCATGGTTCCCTTCACTGTTAACTTTTTATATATGTCCTTGCCTTCGTCAATATCGTTTTTCTCAAACTTCTGCACATCCTCTGCCAAGATGGAAAATTCCAAAATCGACAGCCCTGTTGAACACAGCAGCCGACATTCAACAACAAACTAAGATATGCCACGTCAATCAGCACATCTGCCCTCGAGGCCAAACCCTACCAATGGACCTCGAAAATCAACGACACACACGCACCCTCCGCCACCGCCACCGCAACAGCAGCAGCAGCAACATCGACAGCAACAGCAATTGCAACAGCAGAATCAGCAAAAGAGACAGCAACAGCGTCACCAACAGCAACAGCGACAGCAACACAACCGCACACCACCCCCAACACCACCCCCATCTCCCCCACCACCACCAGCCACACCACCCTCCCCCTGCCCATGGCCACCCCTCCCCCACACCCACCTCCCCAAGTACACCCTCCCAGCCCCCATCCCCATCCCGATCAAACCACACCACCCGGAATCAACACGCCTCTCTCCACCCTGCGACTGGAAACCAGCGCCAGCACGCGTCCACCACCGATTCGACAACGTATCGCACTACTGTCATCCCGGCACCCGGGGATGGGAAACGGGGCAGAAGCGGAGGGTGCAGGAGGAAACTGATAGTATAGAGGGGGCTGGTCGGGTTGTTGGGAAGGGGAGTGGGGGTGGTAAGGATGAAGGGGAGGATGGGGTAGCAAGGGGGAAGCAGGAGGATAGGGAGAATGGCGATGAGGGGGTAGCAAAGGGGAAGGAGAGGGAGGGGGATGCGCAACGATGTCAGTGGTGGTTGTGGTAGTGGGAAGTTGGGAGAAATGTTGGTGCTAAACTATTGAAGAGCGCGGAAAATGGGAAGAGTTGAGGAGTTTTTTGGGGGGCAGTTTTGAAGATGTATAGCGGCATGTATAAAGAGGCCCGGTATAGGTGGGCTGTTTGCGGCTTGTTTCCTAGCTAGGGACGTAGCGTATGTTATGTTATGTTAAAAGCACTGCGGTACGAAGCACATAGGTTTCCTATCTAGAGCTTGATGCTTTTGATACTACCCAGACAATAACAGAGTATTGACCCCTATCTACTATATCAGTCAACCATTTCAGTCGAATCTGAAATACTAATATCGGCGGTGGGGAGCCAGGTAGCTCGAAGATGTACAGTTGGAGTGTAGCGTGTAGCACAGAAAAATGAACGATCTTGTACTTTTTGTGAACAGCAAAAGAAGTTGTATTGAAGGTGGTGCAGGGGTTGTTTGGCGGAGGTGTCCAGTTGAGGAACTGGCGCTAGGCTTGCAGGTCAGGAGCGCTCTGGAGAAGAAGTCGTGAGCGTCGCGTTCGGACGGCACTGCGGGGCAGGATAGCTGCCGTCACACATGAGCGAACAAAATGGAATTGAAAAATACTTTGAGTGTGTCTGTAGAACCTGGGGTTTTCTGTTTGTGCGCGCGCTTGTTGTTTCTTTGATGATTTGTCATGTTTCTTTGCGAGACCCTGTTGGTGTCGACTAACATGTTCATTATTGCTTTCTCAGCTTGTTTAGTGCCGCCATGACACCTTCGCTCATATCCTCTTCAGCTTGCTTCCTCTTCGCTGGGTTCGAAGCAGTTGACTGAGCCCGGTCGGAAACGGCAGCACGAGCCATCTCCGCCTCGCGCATCGCCTCTTCCTCATCTTCATTCGCGTCTTCAGCGGAACGGTGGTCAGGCCGCTTGTCTGCGTCCGACACAGTAGGCGCAAAAGGAGCACTTCTGCCCGGTTCCATTGCAAGTGGTATGGCCTCGTCTACTCTCCGGAGTGCTGTATTATCAGCTCCGGTTTCCGCTGGCGTCTGGTTTTCACCTTGTACGAGGGAGACGTCTAGCGACACAGCCGCTTGAGTGCCATCTTGACCACCACCTCGTCGTGCTGCCCTTTTGACTCTGAAAGGTTCTCTCACTGCATTGCACCACCGCTGGACCTTCTTATCGCCCCACCCTGCAATTAGCCCAATCTCTTCAGGTCCGGCGTTAATAGCGGTGCGAATGCTACCGAAGTTGTGAACAAGGCCAAATGCATCTGTTTTATTGATGCTGCGTGGTACGGTAATGAAGTCATACATGGTCTCGGAATAGGTGCCTGGTTGCTGGGCCCGGATGCTGGTCGGCGCAGCATTCTCGAATGTTTTAAAAAGCTCCAAATAGCGACCGGCTTCCTGTGCGCTCCAGCAAAGCATGAGGGTGACGTTGTTGACTAATGACGTTTTGGACAGCTCCCTCAGTGGATCTTCGTGGTTTTCAATGTCAACCATGGTAAGCAGGATGCGCAGACCGTACTGGCCCTTCAAATCTCGGATGCGGTTGTAGATGTACTCCGGGTGCAGGCGGTGGTACTTGAGGGACAGGAAAAGGGCGCATGTTGTGGCACCGACGACATAGTCGGCGGGGATGTCTGAGTACTCCCAGGCGACGGCGCGCACGCTGTTTAGAATGGGATTGCCCTTTTGGCGCGGTGAAACCAGGATGGAGCTGGGGCCCGATCGCGACGGCAGAGCTTGTGGTTTCGGCTGCTGGACCTTGGGCGCTGCCTCTCGCGGCACGGTCGGAGCAGAACCACGGGCGCGCGGCGTGTTGTCATCCATAGTGGCTCACGGCGGGCGGTGCAGCCATTTGAAGTGCGGTCGCGGTAGTGGGCAGACCGAGCTTGCTGTTTTTGGACAGGGACCATGCGTGCATGGAACACGCCGTGTCACGTGAGCAAACGAGACAGCCCAAACCGCCGACCCCATCCCATCGTCTCCTTCGCATCCACCTCTTCAGCCGCCCACGATCCGCCCGCGCACCAACCCCGCCGCCGCCCTGCACACCAGCCGCAACCGACCATCTGCCGCCCACGACGCTCGCTCTCTTCGAATGCGCACTGCCGAGTAGAGCGCCCATCTTGCTGCCGCGGTCGACCCGCGCGGAGGACGCCAAGCGCGGCATTACGAGCCCGCCTCTCACCCGCTCCACCACGCCAGCGCGCCCGCTGCATACACTCCTGCACGCTGCCGCCCTCATCCCCACCTGCACCCCCTCAGACGGCTCTATGTCGGATCACAGCGCAAAGCGGCAACGTCTGGACTCGACAGGAAGATTCTCACCCGCCAGCCCGCCCTTTGACGTCGCTGCCAAGGCGAGCGGCCAGACGACAAAGACGCCCATTCACCCTCGAACACCCACTTCGCCCCCGTACTCCTCGATGAATCCGCAATCCAATGGAGGTTTCCCCACCACTCACACCGCCACATCGTCCGACAGGTCACCGCAGTCGTCCGTGCCAATGGCCCGCTCTCTCTCACAGTCGGCGACATCGGCCGCGAACCAACACCCCTTCCCCACCCCCGCGAGCACCGCAGGCTTCCTGTCTAGTGCAAACGTCGACAGCGACGGCGATGCGACGATGGAGGACAGCCCAGGCGACGATGCCGTGCGGTTACGTGACCACCGACTTTCCAACCACAACCGGCAAGGCGGATCAGCATATACCCAAGACGGCCGACTGCGAGCTGCGCAAGGCATCAGCGGGAGCCAACTGTTCAAGGTCAACACGGAGAAGATTGCGCCGTCGCGGCCGCACCCCTCGCAAAATCTCATCTCTCTCTACAGGCTCGATCCGCTCGCCAGCTCCGTAGCACGCAATGACCCGGTCACAGGCGAGAAGATTAACAAGCTTCGAAAGTCCTACGAGGGCCATATAAAGCAGATGCAGATTGCCGGCAAGCCAAAGGCGACCAAGATGGACGGTGTGTTCCGCAACCTGCTGCTTATACCAGAAGACAACTGGAAATCGGAACACGTTCAGAACAGAGAGCCCGAGAGAAAAGCTATCACGCCGGATGGGGACGCACTGGATCCCGACTTTAGCAAACTTCTCGAAGGCGCATTTGCAGGCATCGCTCCCGGACCTCTCCCCAGCGCAGACGCGGCCAAATACAAGGCATACCTCGGCACCGACGACACCGTCAAGCCAAAACCCCAAGACGCACCCCCACAGCGAACCACACCCTTTACTTCATCCGCACCGACACCCACCAACCACGTAGCAAGCAGAGGCCTTGCAAGGCCAGAAAGATCAGGCTCGAAGCGTGCCTACACAGACGCAGCATTCCAAGGCTACGGCGAGGGCTTTGGGGACGACTACGCAGACTCGACAGGGGGCGAGGACACACCCGGGGGGAACATGGCGAACAAGAGGCGGAAACTCCAATTTGAACGAACACCACACTCGGTTGAAGTAGGCGGCGCGCGACGATAGCAACGTCCCCGGATTTTTCTTTCGCATATATCAACTTGACAGCATCGGGTATTGGCTCTCTCTCTCTCGCTCTCTCTCTCCACGGCCGGCGTTACAGAAAATGGGGGAGGATTCACGAAAGTACGCAAACGTCAGTATCGAAGTCGACAGAAATTTTTATCAAGGCATAATGCGTAGCGGGAGCAGGACGGATGGGATGAGTATTGACGACCAACCATCGACAGTTCTTAACTATACATATACGGGGCCAGGTTTTTTTTTTTTTTTTTTTTTTTTCGGTTTTCATTTTTTGTTTTTTCCGGAGGGACACAAGACGCTTTCCCCCCGCAAACAGAGCGCTCTACTACCGTTTATGCGCGCCAGTCTTTTGGTCAGTTATCAGGTTTTTCGGAAACCATTTTTGTTTTCTGTTTTGTTTGCCTTTACTTTATTATGTGCATACTTTGGGCGGGAGACGCAAAAAGGCTCACCTCATCCCCCTTATGATACCCTTTAGGCTTCCTCTGCGCGGATCAACGTGGGGACCTATATAAAAATGAATCGGATCGTAAATTTTAAAAATTGATTTGTCCTGTTGCGTGATTGGATTCGTTGTGGCTGCTTGATGAGTTTACTACTGGGTACTGTTTGTTGTAAACAGCATTGTTCGTTTTCACAATTCTCTGTTAAAGTACTTCCCTCGCTGAGTAGGGCTCATCATTCCTCCCCTTGTTGGCATGTCTGGTGCTCAGCATAGGCGGGGTTTCAACGTTGGTCTTGTTCAAATATGTACACTTATGCATACATTTCAAGGTTAAAATGGTATACATACTAACCCTAAGAAAGGACGACTAGTCCTTCTTCTCCTCCGGGCCCTTCTCCTTGTCCTCCATATCCATGCGTCTCCCCTCGACCGTAAAATACAGACTCTTACTCGCGCCCTCCAACGCACTCGTGAGACTCCCGCCAACACCTTGGAGCATGTGTACCAGCTGAGACCTGAGTCCGTCAAGACCACCGTCAATAGCACCAACCCACTTCGTCCCATCCACATCAAACACCTTGCCCTCGACTCTCGCACCCAGCAACATCAACTTCTGTAGCCCCGTTTGCACGGCGGGCTCGTAGTAGTCTGGATTCGCTCTGCGCTTCGGCGCAGGGAAGTCCGGTTTTGAGGGCGAGAGGATGGAAAGCACAGTCTTGAGGTACTGTGGGGCTACGTTGGGGAAGGCTACAACGGCGAGGGGGCCTGATAGTAGAGGTTCCAGTTCCAGCTTCAGTTTCCGGTTATTGGCAACCTCGTACGCGCGTCTCGACAGGCCGTGTACGAAGCGTTCATCCTCGGCCCGGTTACTCGTCTGAGGCACCTGTGCGCTCGTCGGTGTTCGGGGATCCGTCGGGTGCTGCGCATGCTGCAGTCTTGATTCCTCGGGGTTGAAGAACTCGACGATTCGCAGTGCGCTGGCGAAGATGTTGGTTTGGAGGACCTGCAGTTTGATCTCGTCGCCTAGCATCTCGTGCCCATTTGTGGCCCGCTCAGCATCTACTTTTCGCAGTGCACTGGCGAGTTCGCGTCGTATGCTCATCCATTCTACGGCTTTGACGTTGTTGTGTTGGAAGATGAGAATCAGCGGGGAGGAGCGGAGGAGCGATTGGTACTGGCGATGGAGCTGGGTTTTGCGGACCTCCGGCGGCTTGTGAGACGGTGGTTGGGTGGGCGGATAGCGCAGTACTGGAGGCGTGGATTGGTGGGTTTGGTGGATTGGCGGTGCGGGTGTCGTTGCTGAGACTGTTGCGACGGAGGCATAGGTCGCAATTGCGGGCAGCGAGAGGGCATGTGTAGGGTGTGAGGTACAGGCGCGGAGGGCGCGTGGCCGTATATGTATTCGTATTCGCGGAGGCATTCTATATGTCAATTAGCATTGTTTTAGAGGTGCTCGGTCTAGCAGTGGCATGCAGAGACTTACGTGAGATGTGGTTGCGCTGCAATGGAGAGAGGTTAATTAGCATCTCTAGTTATTTTGAGCCGCTTGAGATTCCGACTTGGCCCGTGCTCTGACTCCATCGATGGCACCTCTTCCGTTGTTGCATATCGTCAGAAGACAAAATCCACATCCTCGAGTATTTTTCCGGGAAGTATCATACGATACTTCGGTAATCGCCCGGTAATCAGCCAAGTTGTGCGAGCATGGCGGCTCCTATTTGGAAAGCTGCACGGCAACCGCAAACCATACGACTACCAACCCGAGAAATCTGGAACGCTAGATTCATAGCCGTAAGCTCTTTTGAAATAAGGACTGTTCGCACCGCCAAACTAATCAATCGTCGTAGACCGACTCAAGAAATCGATTATCCAATTTCTGGGCCCCAACCGGAGGCATCTCGCCGCAAGATGGAGAGCAAGGTTAGTGTTGTGTCCTATCACAACCATACATGAACTCATATTTTTTAAGATGAATCTCACGCTCTTCTCATAAGAGGCGGCTTCTTACGTCAGGTACATATTGTCAGTCCGTTGCCATGCATGAATACGCATCTCACCACATGCAGGCACACTCAGGAGTTTTCCATCTCCTGCCCCTTGGTCTTCGCGTACAAAACAAGCTCGAGGCACTGATTGATAAGCACATGCACTCCATTGGTGCCTCAAAGCTTTCACTATCGTCTATCACCACAGAAGGATTATGGCGGCAGTCGGGCCGCTATTCAGCAAATTCCGAACTTCTCCGCATCAAGGACAGGAGAGGGTCTGGATTCTTACTTTCCCCTACCCATGAAGAAGAGATTACGGCTCTGGTGGGCGGTATGGTACACTCCTACAAGGACTTGCCTTTAAGGTTATACCAGATAGGCCGCAAGTACCGGGACGAACGACGACCACGACAAGGATTATTGAGAGCAAAAGAATTCATGATGAAAGATCTTTACACATTCGACCACTCCTCAGACGCCGCACTGAGTACATACGAAGCAGTTCGAGAAGCGTACAACAATCTTTTCAACGAACTCAAACTTCCCTATCTTGTCGCAGACGCGGACTCGGGTAACATGGGCGGCAAGTTGAGCCACGAATACCACTTCGTCTCTCCCAAAGGCGAGGACAACGTATGGTCCTGCAATTCATGCGCCTATGTCGCGAATGAAGAACTTGTGGAGAAGAGGGCCGAGACCACACGATCACACGATGCAAGTTCGATGGTATTCACCGGTATAAGTGTCGACCAAAAAACCGCAATCAACATCCACATCCCACCATCTTCTGACATAGGAAGTAGCAAGAAACAATTATGGGACCACGTATCCGCACACATCAACCTGCATGCCGTCAAAAAAGCACTACCGCGAGACATAGATATAGACACCGGTATCGAATCCTCCACGCTCGCCTCTCTCCTACCCAAAACAACACAAACCATAGACCTATACGACCGCTCCCTCTCCGCCTCAACACCAACCACCACCAGTACAGATCTCACAATCATCAAGCCCCATGACCCATGTCCGCACTGCACAGACGGCACCCTGCACGTCCAAAGAGCCATCGAAGTCGGCCACACCTTCCACCTCGGCACACGCTACAGCGAGCCTCTCAACGCCGTCGTCGCCTCCCCAGACCAAAATCTATCCTCGCCCCTCCACATGGGCTGTCACGGCATCGGCGTCTCGCGCATCATCGGCGCCGTCGCATCTCTCCTGTCCGACACCAACGGTGTGAACTGGCCGCGCGTCATCGCGCCCTATGAAGCTATTCTGATTACTTCACCATCCGCGGATGAAACGCATGTGGCTGAGGTCTATGATGCGCTGTACGGCGCTGGCCATGTGGATCTCGTGCTTGATGATCGCGTGGGCAAGAGTTTGGGCTGGAAGTTGAGGGATGCCGATTTGATTGGGTATCCCGTCGTTGTGGTGTTGGGACGCGGGTGGAAAGAGAGGGGAGAGGTGGAGGTACAGTGTCGCAGGTTGGGGGTTAAGAAGGAGGTGGGGTTGGAGGAACTGAGAGCTGAGGTTTTGGCTTTGTTGGCGCAGTTGTAAGATTTATGTATGGATACTAAGTACGCATGTACAAATATATTGTGGTTTCGAGACTGCCTGAGTGTTCACTGTTTCACTGTTTAGCTGCTTGCTGTGTGTAGGCGATAGTTGTAGCATTCTACTGTTGTATTATACTGTCATGTTGTGGAAGCTGATGGAGCTTTGAGCCGGATCAGAAAGTGGGAAAGAAGTGATCAGATTCTATATAGAAGTAGCTATCGAAAGGACGCATATATATACAGGTGCCAAGCCCTCAGTGAGCCTCCTCGTTGCCGGAACCATCCTGCCGCAAATACGAGGTGTTATGGGTCACTTATCCCTTAAGCCATGGGTTGAGCCAGGGAGGCGGCTCACCTGGTACACTGTTCCCACGACACATGTTTATACTGCATCGTGGAAAGCTACTACTTCCAGCATGAGCGTCGCCTAAAGAAACAACCTATACATATATGTGTACGGACCTATCTTGAAACTTCTGTTATGGCGTTATATAACGACGCAGGCACCATCACCCGATCCCCCTGAATCGTACCACTCAATGCGGACTGGTCCACCGGACCCGATGCCTCAGCCGCTACTCTTATCTTCTTCACAATTTCGTGATACTCCTGATAGCCAAGATGGTCCTCTCCCAGGCAGTAACGCATGACCTCGAGTCCTTTTTCCGCCCGCACAAGTGCCATTTTGCTCTTTTGTATCTGTAGGCAAAAAGACGTGTTGATATTCAGGAGGTGAATATCTTAGGATATGTAATTGCTTTCAGTATCATGACACATGACCTGGCAGCATCATGGTATCTGAAAGACAGTTAGAACAGAGAAGAC
The DNA here is from genome assembly GCA_010015605.1 of Decorospora gaudefroyi. NCBI lineage: Eukaryota > Fungi > Ascomycota > Dothideomycetes > Pleosporales > Pleosporaceae > Decorospora > Decorospora gaudefroyi. Next base: position 50,181 of record ML975390.1, read on the forward strand.
GGAGACGAAACAGAAAAAGTCCGCGGCTTACGAATGAACGAGCTCTATGTTGAGCAAGCCTTCAGATATCTGTATGGCAACGAGGGACTGTGCCAGCTTGAGAGCTTGTTTCCAAGGCTTCAGTCTAAGCATCACCGCCAGTTTTTGATCAAGGCTCGATAGCTCTGCTCGTTTCTCTTCCATCCTTCGGCCCTGTTCCGTGTCCTCACATGCGGGACAGGCGCACACAAATCCCCATTCATCCAGCAGCTCTCGTCGCTGGCTCCGCGTGCGATTGACGCCAGCGGCGTACATGAACGTGAGTTCCTCACCGGACGTGATATCGCGTACGGCATGGAAAGTTTGCTTTTTTCGAGGGCATCGTTGTAGGAACCGTGGATGTTAGGGACGCAGGAATGATTGATGCGCGATCCGAGAAGGAAGACACCACCCTTCCCAAACCTGTTGGTTACGCAAATCGCGAGTACTTTTCTGTCCAACTTTGGTAGTTCGTACCAGCCCACCCCCAGCTCACCCTCAGTCCGCTCTTTGAATGCTTTGCTCCCAGAGTCGCGAAGCTCAAGATAGGAATTTTGCGGTGCTGGAGACAGACTCTGGAATGCCGCTATGACCTCCTTTGCGCAGCCGTCTCCAGTTGGAAGGTTGAGTAAGGCTGTTTCCGCAATGACGCGGGTGCCGCGCAGTATATCGGCGGTTGCGAAGACGCCCAAACCTTTTGTTGCGGTTGCTTTGACTTCGATGAGATGGCGTGAATCTGGTGACTGCTCAGCGCAAGCTAGGAATGGGATGGTGCTTCCTGTACCTTGTTCTATGGCTGTCCTTCTTTTGAGACCTTTACAGCTATTCTCGACTGTAGAAGTTATGTTATGGAATCGTGGTGAAGGGTTTGATTGGTAACAAAGAGTTTGCTGTGTAAGAGAGAGGGCCGTGGCCTCTTACGTAGCTTTGTGTAATTGACTCATTGATCGATCAAGCTTACCGCCCTTTTGAAAACCTCCTGAAATGTATGTGGGCGGGTCGAGCACTGGGTTTAGAGTGGTACATAACTTTGTGTCAGTCATCGATTGGCAGACATTCGCATGTACTGTTACACGACATACCACGCCAAAATAAGACTTCCGCGGCATCACTTCCAAAGTTCCAAACAGATTGGATTGAAATTGTCTCAGTAGAATAGTCGTCTCTTAAGACAACTAGCATGTTTGCCTTTTTCAGTGCTTTCACCGCAATCCAGACTGTGTAGTGAAGAGTGGCCTACTGTATGTTAGCATTTAAGTTCCCTCGCATTTATTGCTAGAGGATTTCAAGATTTGATTTGTACAAAAGTCTGTAAGAGAAAACATTCGAAATGGTCTTGCTGTCTGGGTGTTATGACGTGGCTCTTAGGCATCGTTTGGGATCATTGCCTCTCATTCTGAAAAGAACAGCAGCTGAGTCTGGAGTCAAATACTTGGTTGTGTGTCCATTAGAATGAAAAAGATGTATCGCTGAAGGACATACCATGCTCTGGCCATGCTCGTGCAATGTTGTGAGACGGGACGCCAACCAGATAAGTACACTTCTACCGGGCGCTAGGTACCGGTACCGTGGTAGGTAGTCAACCTACCGGTAATAATCTCGGACCATCACACCAACACCCCGAGACGAAAGTTCCTCTTTAACATTCCTTCGCAGACGCCAAGTGAAGTCGTCTTTTACCATAATGAGTGAGGCAGCGCACGTTACTATAGTTCTACAAGCCATCGCAACCATCGCCCCCGCTCTATACACAGGTAATGCTCAAACCCAGATTTACATCATCTCCTTCCTAACAGGGCAATAACACAGGCTTCACCTTCGCATACAGCCATGTCGCCGTGCCACCCCTAACCGCCCACGCCCCGCCCCGGCTCCTAGCAAAGCAATGGCTCCAAGCCTACCAATTCGCCCCCATCTTCGTAGCGCCCCTGATCCTACTCGGAACTTCAAGTAACGCGCTACTAGCCTACCTCAGCCTAGACTCACCATCTTCATCCGCGGCACCACTGTACGCTGTCGCAGCGCTCGCAAATGCCTGCATCATACCGTACACAGCGCTCTACATGGAGCCTCGCGTGAACGGCGCCGCAAAATGGAAAGCGCGGGAGTTACTGCGCGAAGATGGGTTTCGACTAAAAGGGCGTGGGGGTCAAGGCACGAATAAGGACACGGCGAGTGAGGCGGCGAGGAAATGGGCTGAGCAAGTGGATATGAAGACTATTGTGAATACTTGGGCTGAGACGAATGCGTGGCGGTATGTTGTTACTGCATTTGCTACGTTGATGAGTGTGAGTGCGACGGTGGCCAGAGGTTAAAATTGCTGTCTGTTGTCATTCATCGCCACGATCTTAAAACCTCGGTAGGCAGGTAATCGTGGAGGATTGTAGACGATATTTGGATTATAGTGCGGAAAGGGGGGATCTGATTTCCTGGCTGCAGGCGTGATAGATAGGCTTGTACTTGCACCTTTCGAAAATGAATACTCAGGCCCTTGCAGTGAAAAAATCAAATCTGTAGAAAACAAAGCACAGGCCTATTATCCTAATACAAAATAACATATCAGTGGGTATCTCGAAATGAAACGCTAAGCCATAACCATACATTACACAGAAGCCTCCTCCGCAGCCTCCTGTTTCCTTATCTGATCTTCTAGCCTCTTCTTCTCTGCCTGCTTTAGTCGCATCATGGTGACTTCCTCTAGACTTGGTGTTTTTGGGCTAAAGGAAAACTTGGGTGTTCCCAAGGGTGTACCTCCGCCGCCCTTCCCTAAACCCGGGCCAAACGAGGTTTTGAAGGACGTGGTCTTGGGCGTTGAAATGGGTGTCGACGGTGCCGATGGCGCGTCTCCGTAGGTTGGCGATTTGAGGTCCGGTTCGCCGTTCGCCCAAGTAACGGATTCCAGGGCTGGATAATCTGATCTGCTGTCTGTAACTGCGGCGTGTGCGTGGTCGATGCGTGTGTAGATGATGAAGACAATGGCAGTAATTTTGCGGTGCTTCCCGCCTGATGGCCGTATCTTCTTGTCCTTGGCCATGACCACGCTGTCGATCTTGCCGTATTTGGCAAACATGCTCGATATCCGGTCTTTATCCCAATCCACGGTGTCGCCTTCCCTTGGAAAGCGCACTTTGATGGTGCGATCGATTTCGGCCGACTCCCTCGGTCTGGGTGCTCGCGGTTCCGGGCTCTTCTCGGATTCCATTAGGCTTGCTTCCTCTTCCGCTTTGCGCTTCTTCTCCATGCGCTCCTGTGCTTCTTTCCTTCGCCGCTTGCCGTCTTCGGCTAGGCGTTGGATCTCCTGTTCTCTCCTCTCGGCTTCGTTCATGTCCTGTGCTCTCTTCCGTTTCAAGTTGTGGGTGAAGTCCTTGCCTTCTCGTTCTCGTCTCTCCAGATCGTTCTTCATCTTCCGTCGCCGGCCATCTAACAGTTCATCCTGCAGCACTTTCTCGCGCCGCCGCGTCCGCGCTCGGTCATATTCGCTTTTGAGTCTCGCATCGACGAGGATGTCGCGCGCCCATCCTAGGTAGATAAAGCGGTCGGCGGCGTCTTTGTTGTCGGGGTTCTTGTCGGGATGGTAGCGTATCGAGGCTTTGCGGTACGCTTTCTTGATCGCCGCCTCTTCGGCATCGAAGGGGACATCGAGGAGCGCGTAAAAATCCTCGGTAGTGGACTTGGCCAGATCTTCGAGATCTTTGTTGGTGTCGCTCATGGTGGCGGGTGCGCAGCGCGAAGGTCGCAGCCGAGTGTGGAGAGTGAAGGCATAGAGGAGAAGATAGCACGTAGCTGGTAGGCTGCGAGAAGCACGTGACATGTGGCTAGTCGGCCGCTAGCGGACTCCCGGCTTGGCGCAGCTTTTCAGTATCTAGCACTACACAGTACGTCTGTGCATAAGGCAACCTTCACTCAATACAGTTCCATAGGATCTAGCGGCACCTCCAGCGCAGTATAAGATGCTCGTCTTCAACCCACCACCCCCTTTACTGCATGTGCCACCGATTCTCACTCTCAAGCCAAAATGTCGCCCAAGAAACCGCGGCTGACACGCGACGAATTAGTCGCCATCATCACCGACTACTACCTTTTCCTCACCAGATTCTACATCCCCTCCTTAGCGCTCAAATTTCCACCTCAGGTGGCTGGCCAAACATCACGCCACAGAGTACGAGCGGGCTGGACACATCGCCCATAGTCATCGACCTCATCAAACACCTACCGTACATCGATGAAGCGGACGCGCGCGAAATGATCACCAACATCCACTACAAGAGCGATGTAGTAGACTATTCAAGACTTACCGCCCAGGATTTTAGCAGCGGGCTTGTGAATAACGGGGAAGACTCGATAAGGGAATGGGTCGAGGAGATGGAGCAAAGAAAGAAAGATAACCCCAGCGATGATGAAAAAGAAGAAGATGATGATGACGACGACGACGGAACAAGCTCGACCGACTCCAACTGGTGGGACGACGACGACCCGGACGACATCACCCTTCAAAACATAATCATCCTAGCCCAGGGCTACGAAAGCGGCGGCCGCACCCTCATCCTCGACGTGCCCCGCGGCAACATCTTCGAAGATGTGGTAAGGTGCAACCTCCTGAGCGGCCAGGAAATCAGTTCCTACTTTGCGAATTTGCGTGACAAGCTCGAGAGGTTGGACTTTGTGCCTGTTCGTGGCGAGTTTTATGAGGATGTGGGTCAGACTGAGGAGGGAATCGTCCGGGCGATTGAGTACAAGAGAATTTATCGAAAGTTTGGGTGGCCTGGTGAAGGGTATAGGAAGGAAGAGGCGCTGGCGGCGGTGGAGGCATATAGATTGAGTAGAGAGGATGACTATTGATGAGCATTGATTCGGCCAGTCACAAGCGGACAATGTGGGGATGCGTGTCCGAATCGTAACATTGAGCTATGGGATGGAGTCCGAATGTACATGTTACAAACAACCCAATCATTACACTAGCATACCCGTCTCCTATGCGCATTTCACCTGAACCCCCAATGCTGAAATCTTTTCTGGTACAAATACATATACACATACACATACCACCCCCCTTTCCATAGAGTGCAAAGAATACGACAAAAAGGCGAACGAACAGAAATACAACTTTTGTACATGATCTTACACATTTCCCCGGAGTGGGCACTCGGGCATGGAACAAATAGGAAAAGGAATAGCTAGCTGTTCACAACCTATCCTTCCGACTTTTTAAGATAGCGAACATCTACCTACCTATACAGTTTTCGAAACCTTGGCATTTACTTCAGGCGATGGTGCAGCAGGCTGTGAGGCGGAACCTTGTTCGGATTGCATGATAGGCTCTTCCTGCGGCTGCGTATTCGTGGTGGCGGGTTCAACAATAGGCTCTTCTTCGCGCTGTTTAGTAGGCTCTTCCTCAGGCTCTTTGCTAGGAGCAACGGGCTGTGAAACAGGCTCTTCTTCAGGCTGCGTGGCAAGGGTTGCGGGCTCTAACGTGCGCTCTTCTACCAGCAGTCCGGTATCCGTATTTTCGGGCTGTGAGATAGTCTCGTCCTTAGGCTGTATAGTAAGGATAGGAGGCCGTCCGATAGACTCTTCTTCCGGCTCTGAGATAAGCATCTCCGTAGGCTCTGTGCTAGAAGTAGCGAGAGGTAAGGCTAATCCTCCATCAGGTCTCTCCATCAGGTCTTCCTCGGGCTGCTCGACAAGCTCTTCCTTAGGCTGCATGCCAAGAGCAGCAGGCGGTTCGATGGACTCTTCTTTAGGCTCTTCCTCAGGCTGTGTAATAAGCACTTCCTCAGACTGTGCGGTAGGGGTAACAAGCTGTAAGGTAGGATCTTCCTCACGTTCTGCAGCAAATCCGTGCTTGGGCAGCGAGATCGGTATCTCTTCAGGTGGTGACGCTGGCCCATTCTCAGGTAACTGGACAGTACCTTCCGTAGGCTGGTCAGTAGACTCGTTCTCGAGTACCAAGCTAGGCTCTTCCTCAGACTTAGCGATGCTGTCTTCTTCGGGCCGTTCGGTAGGATCCTCCGTGGGCTGCTCGGTAGACTCGTTTTCAGACAACAAAATAGTTACTTCGGTGGGCTGTTCAGGAGGCCCGTTCCCGGGCAACAGGGGAGTCGGTTCGTCCGACTGCGCAACGTACTCATTTTCGAGTTGTGCAGTAGGCTCTCCCAGAGGAGTCTCCGTAGGCTGTGTGCTACTCTCAATTTCGGGGTTTCCAATAACCTCTTCGCCGGGTTGTATGGTAGGCTCAATTCCAGGCTCTGCGATGGCCTCTTCGTCAGGCTGTGTGATGATTTCACTCTTCGGTTGTGAGACGAATCCTTCCTCAGACTCTTTCTGCTCAACCTCTTTCTGCTCAACCTCTTTCTGCTCAACCTCTTTCTGCTTATTCTCCTTCTGCTTATTCTTCTTCTGCTTGTTCTTCTTCTGCTTCGTCTCCTGCTCGAGCTGCTTCTGCTCCACCGCAGGCTGCACCTCAGGCTGCAACTCAGGCTGCACCTCAGGCTCTAGCTCCTTTTTCTCCACTTCCTGTTCCACCTCCTGCTCTACTTCCTGTTCTACCTTTATCTGTGTAGCCTCCTTCTGTTTAGTCTTCTTCTGCTTCGTCTCCTGCTCGACCTGTTTCTGCTCAACGTGCTTCTGCTCCACCTCAGGCTCTACCTCCTTTTTCTCGACCTCCTGCTCTACTTCCTTCTGCTCGACCTCCATCCGCTCCGCCGCCCTCTTCTTCTGCCTGGCCTCCTGTTTCGTAGTACCACCCAGGGCTTTCTCAACTTCCAAGCCGACGACTACAGGTTTCACAGTTGGCTCAGTAGCCGCTTGCGCCTTCTGCCCCTTACCAGCTGTTGTGTCCTGCTGCTTGCGCTCGTCCTGTAGAACATCCACCTTCATGCCCTCGACGTCTAACTCATTGACACCAACAACTGGCTTCGCATTCGTGTTCGTTTCTTCCAGCTTCACCTGCAACTTGCTTTTAGAGCCAGGCGTTTCCTTGTGCTCATTCAGCGGCTCCTTTGCCTTTACCTTATCCGTACCGGGCTTTTGGAAGACGCGGCGAAACACGAGTTGCTTCGGTGCGGTGCCTCGGACGGAATCAGGAGTTGAGGTCGCAACGCCTTGCCACACGTCAATGTGCGAGTCCATGATTTCTTTCTCCAACTGTTTGACACTCTTTGAACTTGCTTCGGCGTCTTTTGACTCTTTCGACTGACTTTTGGCAACGTTCGTTGCGGGATTTTGTGCTTTCGAGGACTTCGATGAGTCCTTGATGGGAGCTGGCGCTTCGCGGGCTTCACTAGCTTTGGTGAAGAGAACAGGCGAACTCTTAGGCTGAGATGTTTGCTGGGCGCGATCTTGGCCTTTGACCAGTTTCTCTGATGCTTTTGCATTGGCCGGTGGGTCTGGTTGCGCCTTCTTAGCATCGCCAGAGGGAAGGTTCGCCGGTGGGTCTGCAGCGGCTGGTTGGGCCTTCTTGACATCGCTCGACGCCTGTCGTGTCGTTTTCTCAAGCGTCACAGGTTCTTTTACCAGCTGTTCTTCCTTCTGCGTTTTCGCCGCTTCTAGAGATGATAATTCCCCAAGTTCCTGCTTTATCGCCTCTTCCGGATGTGCTTCATGCTTCATTTTCGCTTCTTCCCCCATTTTTTCCATGCGTTTTTGCTTCTTCAATCGTCGCCTGAAATTGGCTAGCATCTCCAGCACGAGTCCTTGGTACAGACTTTTGACGTTAGCTGACTTGCCTTTCTTTCCTAGTCTTTTTGCTTTGGCTGATGCGCTTAACCATGCCATTCTCTTGAGATTTTCTTCTTCCCTGGCCCGCGATTCTGCTTGCTTCTGTTCCGGCGTCTTCCGGGTAGGTATTTTTTGTTCTACGGCGGCGGCGGTATTCGCGGAGGTTGTCTGTTGTTGTGAGTCGACTAGTTGAGACGTCGTGACCCCCATTGCGGCCACTGCCGGCGGAGATTGCTTAGGAGGTTCTGGTGTGGCTTGTACTCTGTCTTGTTTCTCAAACTGCGGCTTCGGTGAGCTTGGCTGTACTTCTGCAATTGGTACGGTCTCTTTGCGATTTGAGCCTTCTGCTAATAGGCTACCGTCCATCGAAAGCTTGTTACTGGACTTCAGTTTTTTACTGGTCGCTACCTCTTCCAATCGTGTAGCTGATTGCAGCTTCTGTAAAGTAACCTCACTATGCTTGGTGTCGACCTGCGGAGCGATGATCGTGTCTTTAAGAGTATAGTCTTCCGCTTCGCGTTGACTCTTGCGTCTGTTCTCTCGTTCGCGCACTTTAGACAGTCGACGTGCCCGAGCTAGCATCTCCTGATTTCGCCGGTCGAAATCCTCGGCCGCCTTGATTCGTTCGAGGTCCTTCTGTTCTTGCTCCTCGCGTGCTTGAGGGTTCGACTTCAAGTTCCTGTGTGTATCTAATTCCATTTGGGTCAGGACCCTTTGCACAATGGACACGCTATTTCCAGAATCCACGTAGACAGCGCCTATAATAGCCTCCACGGCCTCCGCGATCTGATCATTCGTGGGAGTTGGGGAGATTGTGGAGAGTAAGAGATTCTGATGGAGTCCAAACGATTTTCCCGTGACATAAAGAGCAGCCCTCGTTTCGGTTACTCTCTCCATCATACTGTAGTCGCCTGCACCTTGTGTCAACTCGAAGTTTTTGAGCTATGGGAGAAACACACCTGGTGAGTTTCCCGTGTGAAACCAAATATCGCACAAAGCCAAACTCAGCACACGGTCACCCAGTAGTGCCAAGCGGTTGTTCTTGTCAATTTTGTGGGTTACGCCTTTGAAATAGAGTGGCCAAATAGGAGATGTGACTTTGAGTGCTTCTATGCACGTCATCTTATCTTTGAAGATATACCCGATACGCTCTTCAATGTGCCCGACTTTCGCGGCTGCATGTAGGAGGTCATGATGGAGTACTGGTGGGAGCGTATACCATTGCAACTGCTGGGACTCTAGCGCCAAATAGACTTGATCTCGTCGCTGGAAAAGATCTGGTATGCGAGCTTTTGGGCCAAAATGCTGGCGCTGTTCACCCTGCAGCCACCTCAGAAGTTGTTCTGCAAGGCTTTGGCCCCTATGTTTGTCTTTGCTTTTGCTCCCTGTTTTCAGCATTCTTGTGGTTTGCCGTGTTATGGGGCTAGGTAGGCCAAAGACCTTGCTTGTCGACTGATGGCGAAACCGTCTCCATCGCTTGGTCCATGAATTCCTTATAGAAAAGAGAGGCATGTTGTCGGTTTGAATTGGCTTACGCTATTCGGGAGCTGCTAGACGTGAGCGATATGGAGTGTCAGGCATGCGACATCTCTGATTGGACGACGGACATTTGTCGCCAGTACGTACCGGCCGAGCGCCAATTGCCTTATCGACGGTCTCATAAGACAGTCGTGTGGAACGAGGACACGTTTTCCCATCCCGCGCCCAGGCGTAAATGAAAACGACGTTTGTGTTGATGTTATACCGAGTTGTTATGGCGGCGGAGGACGTGCGAGGCCTAGGGTCCCTGGAACGAAAAACTTTGGTGCAATGACACGCACGGACTCGCGTGGCACCTCACAAATCTCAAATGGGACGCCCCTCAACGCAGACCTCTGAAATCAATAACACTAGAAAATGCCGTGACTTGTCCAGTTTCAGCTCCTCTACATCAGGCAACCGTGATGTATATACGATACCACCTCGAAGTCCATCACAAATGCGCTGTCAAGTCCCCATCTAAGCCCCTTTCGCAACCCCGTTGCATGGACAGCTACTGCAACTAGCCTTCGTTGTTCCAGGAAATCTTCAGAACTTCAGAGGAGTTAAAACGATAACGAGATTCGATCGAATTCGCTAGTCCTCCGGAACGTCACATCTTCTAGTCATCACTTGTATGCACCAGACTACAAAATACGTCATAGTACTGCAGACGAAAGGTTGGACAATAGGGGCACGTCTTTCCCTGGGTTCTCATAGCCTCCGTACTTCGTTCTGAAAGCTGGAGGACCGGTCTCCGGTTGCATGTAAGCTTTCAAACCAGCCTGAACAGCTTTTCGTGCCATGTCGGTCTACCCAGGCCGTGAGGGAAAGCGGTGAAGATATCCTTGTCTTCTATACATCCAGTCGCTTCCTCACCGACTTCTGTGCCGGGCGGACGCTCTGCGGATTGGAGAATACATCCAGCGGGTCGATGTCCGCCTTGATGTGTTGCAGTCTCTCCACATTGCCGCCCCAGTACAGACTCGCACTGTTTGGACCTAGAGCGGGGTCAACGTAACCCGCGTACGCGCCCTGGTCATGATTCGGTAGCGCGTCGGTGATGACGTTGTTGACCCCAGTGAGGAAACCGCGAGTCTTATCGTTGACCTGATAGTTAGTTAGTAAACGTCGTCGTCGCATACAGATCTACGCTCCCACTAACCTTGCCAAGTAGATTGACGGCATATGACTGATGATAGAAGAGCGCATTACGATGGCCATACGCCGTCGCGTCCGGCTTGACATCGTTGATTGCGCCGCCTTCCAGATCCCAGATTATGAACCAAATCGCGCCGCCTTTATCCGCTTTATCGATGTACGTAAAGAGCGTGTCGACCGCGTCGTCGGGTATAATATCTTTCTCTGTGTACGCAAGAGACTTGGCGTAGAAGTTAGATTGGATACCACCCACAATCTCCAAGGCGACGTCTTCAGCCCAATGACCAACTACACCCAGCCAGTCTTGTACCGCGATGGAGTCGGTCTTTGAACCTGAGGGGAGGCGGGAAGTGATATTCAAGCTATCAAACTCCTGCTGGCTGCCGAAGAAAGTGCCAGTGATGATGGCACCCAACCCCGTCAGAATGAACTGACTTGCGAACTTCCTTGACAGCTCCTGATCCGAGATGAGTTTCTGCCATTTCTTGAACGCATCTGCTTTTGTCGCGGAGGAGCCGGCTTGCCAGGTATACGAATAGAGGACTGCTTCGCCAGGCTCTGCCTGCGTCCGAACTTTGAATTCGGTGACTATTCCAAAGCCAGCCCCAGCGCCCTTCATTGCAAAGAAGACATCTTGGTTCTGGTTTTCCGAGGCACGCACAACGGTCGAGTTGGCCAGGACGACTTCAACTTCCTCGACATGGTCGAGCGCAGAACCCCACATGCGTGAAGTTGGTCCTAGGCCCCCAATGGTTGCATGGCCTCCGATGCCGACTTGAGGACATGTCCCATGGGCCATGGCGCGATTTCCATTCTCGTGTAGGCGTTTAGTGACGTCGCCGAGGAGGGTACCACCGCCGATAGTTGCTTGCCAGGTGGACCTGTCCATAGAGAATTGTTGGAAGGACTTCATGTCGACCACGATAGTATTATCTTGACCGCCTATACCATAATTGGCGTATGAATGCCCGCCGCACCGTGGTTGTACTTTCAAGCTGTTGTCGACGGCACATTTGACGATTGCTGCGATCTGTTCGGTAGTCTCGGGGTAGGTGACGGCCGCTGGTGTAACCGGTATATCAAGGTTATAGGGCCTAACGTCGGAGATCTGAAAGAAAGACGCCCCTTTGAAAGCGACGTTGTTCTTGCCTACAGCGCCTTCGAGACACTCCTGGACCGCGGAGCTGGAGGTGTTGCCCATGGTGCAGGTAGGGTCTCTGGTAAGTGGTTAGTGTTGGCTTTGCGGTAGTGGGCGGCGAATCTATTCAACGTCGGAGAGTTGGTGTTCGCACTGGTAAACGTAAACGTACGTGGGGAGATTCAAGCGCGATCGGCGTTTGCTGTTCTGCTAGTTCTAGGAAGGAGCTGCAGCATGAATATTGTAGTCAAGCGATAGCACCGTAGTGCGGGAGAAGCAAGTGAGCCAAAAGAACTCCTGTACTCAGAGAAGGGGGAAACACGACGGGCAGCCAACATATTTCACTACCAACAGGATCGCCTCTTCTAAGAATACCATGATATCGGTGAGAGGAAACGGGCGACCAATGACTCCGCTACAAACGGTACTAATCGTGAAACACATATACTAAGCGAAGTCTTTCAGGGTAATAACCTGTTGTCATTCGCGCGCTGTTAGCAATATGGCTACAGTTACCATACAGGGTTGTGGTCGTTGTGAGTGGCTAGCGGGGCAGCACCCAACCTTGGCGCAAGGCGAAATTGCGCGTTTCAGTTCCGCCCTGTGAAGGGGACGCATGGTCTCGTTGCGAATCCATGAGTATTGGGTGTGCTGTTCTGCAACGCTCAGAAAGGTCGCGGGTGTGAAAGCTCCAAGGTTCTAAAGGGTTGTGAAAGTAGAAAGTCGGAGGTGGCGAATGCGTCTCTGGCGAGTCAGAGAAGACAGGGGAACACACCCGCGTTGACGTCGCTGCATCGAGCAACCGAGAAGGCGCCAACTCTTCTGTCGAACAAACATGCTGCATGAGATAGAAAGCAAGGGTATCATTGTGTATCGCCTTTCCAACCTCACTTCCGCTCTCAATACCATATACTCCTCGTCCGGTGATGGGGTATCACTTCTGACTCCTCTTTCTCTTTCTCCTTCGCTAGGTCGTATAAGAAGAAATCGATGAGGATAGCGTTGACCTTTGCACCTGGTTTGAGCTTGAGGATTTCTCGGCGCAGGAGCTCGACAGCCCAGATACTGCAACCTCGTATCTGCATTTCCCAAGAGTGACCAGATTCAATGGTCTCAAGACGGCGAATCTTGTTCTCAAGAGGTGGACAGTACCAGATGATGCCTAGTGAATGTAGCATTTGTGGGATGCGGTAGTCTGCACATGCGTCAGTCCCCGCATAGCCTCCGAGAAGGAAGTTCTGTACCTGCGAACATGGTGATCTTGTCGATGTCGTTGAACTCTCCGTATCCTTGACCGTCAAAAGCAGCCCAGAGGTCTGCAACGAGGATCTGGGCTCGCTTTAGGAAGCGTACTTTCTTGTTTTCGAACTTGCCTTCGTCTCTAAAGCAATTGAACTTATCAGCGAGAAGGTTCACGAGTCCCGCTGCTGAGTTCTTTGCGTCTTCAATGAGTGTGACTACGCTACCGTCAAATTCCTACGACACCGGCCATTAGCCGATGTGGATCTCGCGAGTCTGCGGCGTGAAGACACCCACCTCTTCCAGTATCTGACCCGCTTCTCTCAAGCACCGCACTCTTTGGTCAAACAGGGGAATCTCTTCATCGGTGCCCGAGCTGAAGACGGTCCGTAAGACGTGGTCAGAACAGCGCTCCTCATCGACCCAAAAGTCGGGGTTAGTAATGGGAATCTCCTGTTCCAAAGCTCTTTGCAATATTGCGACGAGACTCCAGTAGCCGGTCCACCGCCTTCCCTTGTAGACTACAGCGAATCGGTCTTGGTCGCTCTTCTCGCTCCAGAAGCTGAAGTTTAGGAGATCCATAGTGAAGATGAAGTTGACTGTACTCTCGTCTTTGGCCTTTGGGTGCAGCTCGTGCTCAGACCACGTGCTTGCTGAGTACTCCCGTTTCTCCATCTCATCAAGAACGAGCTGAGCAGCAAGCTTGGTGGAGCGCATGTCTAACGCTACATCCATGCTGTTGTCGCAGATGAAGTGTGCATTCTCGAGCACTTTGGTCTCGGGCGGTCCGCTGTCTTGGACGCCGACGCCCCAGCGCTTCCGCATGAGGTCTAGCAGCTCCAAATCGACGTCGTCGTCGGACATGGCGATGGACAGAGAGGCACGCTAGCTTCTCTCGGCAATCGGGGTGAAGGAGGCGGTGGACGCGTTCGTTACGGTAGCCAATCGTGGCGTGGACCGCGAGCGCAACACAACAAAAGCAAGATGGCCGTCGAGGTGAGCAGCGACGACGAGTCTGTGTCCCTGCGTCTCCAACGTCCCACGATCCACTCCCCGGGCACTCGTTAAAGCGCCAAGCCGCTGAGGCTGAACGAAGCGGCGCGGACCCGGCAAGGCGGCGCTATCGAGCTGCACTGACGTCTCTCACCTTCACCTTGCTACGCCCACTGCACCACCCTGCGCATGCCCGAGGTTTGCCCCTAGCAAGAGAGAATCATCGTCCATCTACGCCGCGGGTCTCGCAATGGCACGCGACAAGTTTGCTCGCCAGAGCCTCGGCGGCACGCTCCAGCAGCGCATCAAGGAGGTAGCTACGCCTAGGCACGCCGCGCGCAGAGCGCAGGAGACTGACTTACTAATCGAGCGCAGGCACGCGTTCTGATGGTGGGCGCGGGCGGCATTGGCTGCGAACTGCTGAAGAACCTCGTGCTCACGGGCTTCGGCGAAATCCACATCGTCGACCTCGACACCATCGACCTCAGCAACCTCAACCGCCAGTTCCTGTTCCGGAACGAGCACATCAAGAAGTCCAAGGCACTGGTATGGCAGCACGAAGCCCGACGTGGAGGCCATGGAGCTTGCGCTGACGATCCGTCTATAGGTCGCGAAGGAATCGGCTGGCCAGTTCAACCCCAACGTCAATATCGTCGCGTATCACGACAACATCAAGGATGACCAATTCAACGTCGCCTGGTTCCAGCGCTTCGGCCTCGTCTTCAACGCGCTCGACAACCTGGATGCGCGCCGGCATGTCAACAAGATGTGTCTGGCGGCCAATGTCCCGCTGGTGGAGAGCGGCACGACCGGGTTCAACGGACAAGTCCAAGTGATCAAAAAGGTGGGCAACACTAATCCGGGCGCTTTCACCCAGTTCCGGACGCTGACCTTGCGCGCTAGGGCGAAACCGAATGCTACGACTGTACGCCCAAAGACGCGCCCAAGTCCTTTCCCGTCTGCACGATCCGCAGCACACCCTCACAGCCCATCCACTGCATAGTATGGGCCAAATCCTACCTCTTCGCCGAGATGTTCGGAACGTCAGAAGACGACGCGCCTGAACTCGACCACAGCGAAGACGCCGACAACGCGACCGAAGTCGCAAACCTGCGCAAGGAGGCACAGGCTTTGAAGCGCATACGCGAGTCCATGGGCTCTCAAGACTTCCCGCGCCTCGTTTTCGACAAAGTATACAAGGAGGACATCGAGCGCTTACGGAGCATGGAAGATATGTGGAAGACGAAACGGGCACCGGAAGCACTGGACTATGATGCGCTCATGCAGGCGTCGTTGGGCGTGGGACCAGCCATTGCTCAGCACGATCAGACGGTGTGGAGTGTCGCAGAGAACTTCGCTGTGTTCGTCGATAGCGTAAAACGGCTGAGCACGCGCCTAGAGGAAACGCGTGCGAACGCCCAAGTCGGGAACGCCGTGCCTATCCTCAGCTTTGACAAGGACGACGTGGATACACTAGACTTTGTGGTCGCGAGCGCAAATCTTCGGTCCCACATGTTTGGCATCGAAATGCGGTCAAAGTTCGACATCAAGCGTAGGTAGCGGCATCTCTACTTCCCTTACCGTTGCTAACGCGCTGCAGAAATGGCTGGCAACATCATCCCCGCTATTGCGACCACCAATGCCATGACCGCCAGTCTTTGCGTTCTACAAGCATTCAAAGTCATGCGCGACCAACTCGACAAGGCCAAGATGGTCTTCCTCACCCGCGGCACTGAGCGCGTCATCTCCAGCGAAGCACTTCGACCACCAAATCCCCATTGCGCAACATGCGGTGTCGCCTACGCTACGCTGCATGTCGACACCAAGCGTGCGAAGTTGAGCGACCTCGTAGACCACATCTTGAAAGAGAAGCTCGCGTACGGACAAGACTTCAGCATCAAACATAACGCAGACATTCTCTACGATGTCGACGAGGATATCCATCTTAACAAGACGTTTGCGGAGCTGAGTCTCAAAGGTGACGCTTTCATCACCATTTCTGATGACGCAGAGGCGGACGCAAAGGTCGACGTTGTCTTCTCCATTATCGAACAAGACTTCACCGAAAACGCGGAGCCACTGAGGGTGCCGGATGAGCTGAAGATCGCCACGAAGCCCAAGATGCCCGCCCCCGAGATCAACGGACGCGCGACGATCAATGGCACGGTCCCGACCGCTATCCCCAATGGCCTCACCAACGGCACCACCAACGGCACCACGAAGCGCAAAGCGAGCGACGCAGGTTTTGAAGACGACCTGATTCGGAAGAAGGGCAAAGTCATGGAAGAGTCTCAGAACAACAGCGACCACATTGTCATCGCGGATGATCCAAAAGACGGTGCGATTCTCATCGACGATGACTGAGCGGTCATCGTAGCACGTCACTACACGGACGCGACGTTGCGACCTGGACTTGACCCTTTCACATCGCCTATGTATTCTACGAGACATACCCACGCGCGTACCGACTTTCCGCGGCATTAAACCATTAAACCCTCATTGGCTTCTTCTGCACAGCAGCGGGTTAACATTTTCACGTCGCTCACACCCCTTCCCGCATCTTGTTCATTACCTTCGGCCCATCTGCAAGCTACTACACGCGGCGCCACGGACGCAAGTCGATCTATAGACCTCTTCTTTGTATTATACATCAGCCACATGACAACACCAACCATCTGGCACTTGGCGTTTTTCTGGTTTAAAGCAGGTGGGTTATACCTCAGTCGAAATTCTGTTTCTTTTTTCTAGGACCGACCTTCCGCATAAAGGTCGTTTGGAAAGGGCAGGGGTTGAACGTTCTGGAAATCTGGGAGAAGGAGCCACATGGCCGACATTCGCAAGGCCAAAATGGCAAGAACCCATAATGTCCAAACGGGCTAGTTTAGTTCTTTTACACAGCAGAAAGGCCTCCATCCAAATTGAGGATGCAATTATGTGCATATTGGTTTTGGGTGAGGAAGAGTGCTGCGTGTGCGATTTCGTCGGGTGTTCCGAACCGGGATAATGGAATTCGTTTCTTTATTTCGGCAGTGTTTAGATCTGTTTTGATAACGCAAAAAGAAGGGTCGCTGTTAGCTCTTTCCCACTTTCCTTTTTCCCCATTCGTCTGATGATGATTCCTTTCTTTGGCGGGGGCGGGAAGGGGGATGCCATAGTATAACGTACTCTTTGTCATATTCGAGTCGACATAGCCCGGCACAAGAGCATTGACACGAACACCATGACTCGCATACTCCGTAGCAAGCGCTCTCGTGAAGCCCAACACGCCCGCCTTGGACGCCGCATACGCCACAGCGCCATACCCACCGCGCAGCCCCAGCAGCGAACTCACATTAATAACGACGGGCGCAAAGTCGTCCTCCCCCTCGTCCTTGCCCTGCCGATTCCGCAAATAGCCATGCCGAATCAGGAACTTGGTGCCCTGCATCATGGCCGTAAGATTGATCGAAACAAGCGTCGCCATTGCGCCTTCGGCCAGCGCCGTGAACAGCTTGGCCTGGGAGAGGCCCGCACAATTGACGAGTACGTCGATCCGCGACGGGTCCGTTGAGGAGTTGCGCCAGTCGGTTTGGGAAAAGTGCTGGCCGAAGGCGCCGGAGGGTGTGGTGCACCAGAAGCGTGAGGCTTCGGCGACGTTGCCGGCGATGTAGCTGTGCTGGTACGGGGAGGAGGTCTTCTCAGGTGGTGGGTCTGTGGTATCCGAAGCTTGGGATGGAAAAATATGAAGGCGGCCTGTGTAGGGGGATAGAGGTTGGAGCGTTGCTATTGCCGCTTTGAGGTCTTCTTCTGAGCGTGAGATTAGGGTGCAGCGGTAGGAGTTTTTGGCAAATAGTTGGGCGATTGCGAGGCCGATGCCTCGGCTTCCGCCTGTTATGAGGGCGTGGCGTGGTCTTGGGGCCATGGTGGATAGGGTTTTTTGTAGATGGGATGGGATTCGAGAGCGGCGGCTGGTTACCGTATTGCGCCAGATCAGCTCGCTCCTTTGAGGGGATTCAATTCTATAGGGATAACTGGGAAGCCAGTGAATTTGCTGCAAGTTTGGCGAACGATGAAAGGTATGGGAAGCGTTTGGTGAAGATAGATGATGTAAGCAGTGTAGTTAACGTGTTCCACCAGTGAGCTGCGCACACCAGTGAGCTGCGCACCCCACCAAACTTGACGCGACTTACTGCACGATAACTCCACAACCACATAGGATAATAGAATAAAATTTTGTCTCTAGATAGTCTATCTCTGTGCGCACTGAGTCCGGTTATGTCCTTGAATGTGACAGATCGTACACGTTGGTGGTGCGCGCGGACGTCGCTCCGTAGGCTGACCTTGATCAGCGTCGACGACGACTCTGTCGGCCTCTACGGCAAGCTCCTGAGCTTGCTGGACCCGTAGAGCTCCTCCACGGGCTATATACTGACGCCGCTGATTTGCCTTCCGTTGTTGACGGTGATTG